>CBVK0101102817.1:0-23047 GCA_900067695.1 Picea abies | reverse complement strand
ATATGAGGGTCCTCCAACTTCGTAAGGCCATAACTCTCAAACCGTGAGGAGTTATGTGATGTTCCACATACCAGAAGAAATAGAATGACATGTACTATCCATATAGAATAGTATTACCTGAAAATATATCAAAACTCATACCATTATCCATCAAACAAACATTTATCCATTACCCAAACCTAGGTTCTCCAACTTCTCATGGCCATAACTCTCTAATCGTGAGGAGCTATGTGAGGTTCCACATACCACCATAAATGGCATGACAAGAACTATCCATCTAGTATAGTTTCACTAACAAATTCATTGGTGTTCATCTCATTATTCCAAAAATAAGCATGGGTTTTCTAACCATACTTCTAGGATAACTCAATCCGCAAAGCATCTTCCCGTGAGGGATTTCACTATAAGGGGACGACTTTGGAGTTCATCCATTTATACTTATTATCAACCATGGCAAGAAAATAACGATTCATATTTACATCAAACAATATTGGGTCTATTACCCAACCTTTGTGCTACGGGGCTTTCTTTAAGGGTTGACATCAATGACAACCAACCTTAATCAACACAACCATTCCATGATTTCTAAGTTGTTGCATATATCTGAAATTTGAATTCCTGAACCTTTCGTACCATATCCTATTGCTTTCATCATCATGCTTAAGCAGTAATGCAAAATCTGGTTCAATAAATTCAAAAAATGTGTATAGTCTGGATTAGTGATTTACCTCACCAGTAGCAACTTTGGAATTGGTTTGCACGTCATAGATATCCACTGCATCATATGTGAATATAAATTTCTTTCTGGTTCAGAGTTTTTCATCTAATACATGGAGAGAAGATTGACAAAGAGTTTGGGAACGTGTAGGACATTCTTAGAGCTCCTGTTTGTGAGTTCAACTCTTCCTTTTCTGGTGACTTCTACTGGAGAGTCGTCCCCCATCAGAATAGGAGGACCTTTGCATGAATCCAATGAATAATAGACTTTCTTTTTGGATTCCATGTGGTTTGATGCACCTAAATATACAATCCAAGCATCTGGAAAGAAGTTAATGGCAATCAAAGCATGGCTAGAATTACCTTTCTTGGGGTTTAGATCTTCTGTCTTCTTCTTCTTGGAACCCTTAGGGTTGCAATATCCAAGGTTGTTTTGCTGAATTATTTGTGCCATTTGATCTATCTGTTTCTGCATGCATACAGATTTTGGATGGAATCCTCATTGGGAGTAATTTCATTTCTCCCCTTTTCTTCCCTTTCCACCTTTGAATCTGGAGGAACCATTGAAGGGTTTTGAGTACCCTTCCTTATTTGTATTTTCATGTCCCTTCCCTTTTTCTTTGTGTTTTTATTTCTGATTTTTGTGACTACTACCATCTTTCACATCAAGTGCATGTACCTTTGAGCCTTTTATTTTTCCCATATTGATGAGCTTGGTTTACTCTTGCGTAAGAGACTTGATAAAGGCCTCAAGAGAAGGAATTTTCTAGGTAGATCCAGAGGCGAGCCTAACTGAATGATATGTGGATACAAAAACTGAGTATTCTGGACCAAGTTTAGAAAGAATGGTAAGAACCACTTGTTTCTCCTCCTTATATTTATCAACCCCACGAGACTTGAGTTGCGACAACAAATCCTTATATTTGGTGAAAAACATCTTGGAGATTGTTGAAGGTTTTTAGATCCAAAGTGAGCAATTCTGCCTCATGTATATGTCCCCTCATATCATATTGTTTTCCAAAAATTACTTCCATGGTGGTATAGACTTCAATGGGGGTTTTATAGGAGGATATGTGAAAGAGGAGCTAAGAAGAAAGAGACTGCTAATAGTTCCATACGCTTCATCCATCTGGTTTAGATACTTGGATTTTTCTATGGCTATTGTGGGTTTGGTCTCTGTGTCCATGGTTAACTTGTATAATCCTATGCTTCGAAGATTCATTTCCATCATGTCCTTCCATGCAAAGAAATTGTAGGGTGTAAGAATCAATTCTTTTGGAAATTCCATTTTCCCGCTATCTTCAATCTTCAGTACCTGCAAAAAGAGCCTAGTGTGTATTTTCCTAGCAATCCTTCAGCTCTGATACCATGTAAATGTGAATTAAACTACACATATAGGATCTATCTGGAAAAGTACATACACAATTTTCAAAAGAAATGAGAAAAGATGAAAACGAGAGAGAGAGAGAGAAAAACAAATTGTATTAATTGTATGAATGAATGATAGATTACACATGATATACTCTGTATAACTCAACTAATGCACACTGGAAGAGAATACAATGTTCCATAGTGGTGTTCTAGAGTGATTTGGACACACACCAACAGTTACGGGAGTTAACTGTTTTCACTTAAGTAGAAAAATAGAGTTAATTGTTTTCACTTAAGTAGAAAAATAGAGTTAATTGTTTTCAGTTAATTCTTCACTTATAGACTTCTCTTCCATGAATAGAATTTTTCTACAATTAGTGTAGTATAATTGTAGAAAACTTCTATTCATGGAAGAGAAGTCTATAAGTGAAATAACATTATTACAACGTTTCTAGACAACCCAAAATTTACTTGAAATAACATTCTAGAGTAGCTTAGACCTATATGTTTATACCTTTGTATAATTATACTATAACCCTCTTGACGGGCGAAATTGACCGCTCGTCAACTAGAGGAGTGAATTCGGTCCGGGGTTGTCTAATTAACCCAAGCCGTTTGGATTAATTCACTCCGACAGGTTTTGTGGCTCCGTTGGTCGATCTAAGTCTTAAAGAAAGAAAAAATAACTAAAGGAAAAACAATAACCTAATAAATAACAATTACTAAAATCTATAAGTACATTTAAATGTATATATGTACAATTTATTTAACTGAAATATGATCAATAACTTTATATACAATCTATACAAAACACGAGTTTTAATCTAAACTCGTAAAAATCAAATGTAAATTAGTTACTTTAACAACAGTAATAAAAAAAGTGAAAATACTATTTAATTTTTTTGGTTTATTTTCTTGGATGAATACATTCATGAAATCGAATATTAAACTACTTAATCGAATAGAAAATTATAGGTAATGGAAATCGTACCATATATATATATAAATTTTAAGATATACAAACAAACGAAATAAAATAATAGACTAACCTATTAACGCATCCAATGTCTGTTAAACAGTGAATATCCAGCCACCTTATCCGGGCAGTAAACCTACAACGGATCATAATGTTGTTTCGAACAAAGGAAAAACAATGCGTTGGAGATTGAGTTTTGATAACAGAACATAAAAGGGACACAGTTACAGTGATCTAATGATTTACAAGTAATTACGACGAGATAAATCTTCCTGTAAGAAGTTGCACGCATACAATCAACATAAATTAGAGATGAAATTCCTAATTTAAATTGGATAGATGATCACTGTGTATATATTGTATCTAATATGTCATGTTTGATGCATTTGCTCCAAAACTTGTTAAGGTGGTCTTTAGCAGATGTATTTCCTCCACCATCAAAAGTGAGTTTGGACAAGCGAGAGACTGTCTCGTCGAGAACATCGGGTAATGAGAAGTGGAAAGCATGTTCCAACACAGTGATTTGGGGAGCCATGGGAAAATTGAATACATTTAAACTAAAAGCTCCTACAAGGTCAGCTTGTTAGTCGGCCCTCCTTCTAGCGCCATTTGTTGACGGGCGAAATTGACCGCTCGTCAACTAGAGGAGTGAATCCAGTCCGGGGTTGTCTAATTAACCCAAGCCGTTTGGATTAATTCACTCTGATGGGTTTTGCGGCTCCGTTGGCCGATCTAAGTCCTAAAAAAAGAAAAAAATAACTAAAGGAAAAACAATAACCTAATAAATAACAATTAATAAAATCTATAAGTACATTTAAATGTATATATATACAATTTATTTAACTGAAATATGATCAATAACTTTATATACAATCTGTACAAAACATGATTTTTAATCTAAACTCGTAAAAATCAAATGTAAATTAGTTACTTTAACAACAATAATAAAGAAAGTGAAAATACTATTTAATTTTTTTGGTTTATTTTCTTGGATGAATACATTCATGAAATCGAATATTAAACTACTTAATTGAACAAAGAATTATAGGTAATGGAAATCGTACCATATATATATATATATATATAACTTATAAGATATACAAACAAACGAAATAAAATAACAGACTAACCTATTAACGCATCCAATGTCTGTTCAACAGGGAATATCTAGCCACCTTATCCGGGAAGTAAACCTGCAACGGATCATAATGTTGTTCCTAACAAAGGTGAAACAATGCGTTGGAGATTGAGTTTTGATAACAGAACATAAAAGGGACACAGTTACAGTGACCTAATGATTTACAAGTAATTATGACAAGATAAATCTTCTTGTAAGAACGTGCATGCAGACAATCAACAGAAATTAGAGATGAAATTCCTAATTTAAATTGGATAGATGATCACTATGTATATATTGTATCTGAAACATAAGATATGGGTAGCATATAAAATGAATCATGTCAAATGGTAATAAATCACGACTACGAAAGAAATCACCATCTATTATCAAATTAACATACACATAACCTGAATCAAAACATCATATAGAAAAGCTAAAGCTGTAATGTGCATTCTATTTCATTCAATTCTGTGATAAAAACACCCATACTCTTGCCCTAGGTTGAGATCATTATGTTTACAAAATGATAGGTTTATAAAGTCCCAGGAAAGATAGATGTTTCTGTTCCTGAGATCAAATTTGTTTTTAAAAAATAAAGGGGGATGCAACCACCCTGGATTTGCCAAATCCTAAGAAAAACTAACAGTAGTCTATTTATGTGCATTGAAACTACATTATTGATATGGCTGGAAAGTCTGAAGAGTGCCTCAAATCATTTTTTGACATCATAGATCCCTGAATATCCTGGAAGAGAAAGAAAATAGAAAATTTCAGATACCTTTTCTGTCATTAATTTACACAATTTGAATTGATATAACTAGCTATAGAATCTTTCGATTCTGTAGCTGGTTAAAATAGTAAAAGAAATCTCATTTTTTTTTAATAAACAAAACAAACTAATTTAAAAATAAAGCTTTGTTTAACAACCAAATAATCTAACTAAGGAATGAAAACAAACATGCTATTCATTCATAAGATCATACCATTGACCATGTAATCAAATCGAATCATGAAACTTTGGAGTTAACGATGGCTGTAGTTGCTTCTACGTTTTTAAATATCACATGTCCTGTGGTCTTCAATCGTTTTTTCTGTAGGTTTCTTTACATTTTTAACACAGTCCTTTAGATGTATAACCTGCTCATAGACTGGTTGAATATCCTTCTGATTGATCAAGGGTTCACAGTAGGAGGCTGAGACACATGGTTGGACGGGTGAGATGGGTGCTATAGGATGCTAAGGCACAAGCCTAAGTAGGTGGGAAGGGCACTGTAGCAAGGCCTGTAACAGAATAATAGAAAAAATGTTCATCTTACCTGACACAAAAAATCTGAGAAATTTACCTCCAAAGGTCGAGGCATATCTCTGCAATGGTCCATTTTTTGGAGAAACTACCCACAATGAAGGTAAAAGGGCTCATTTCGGTTCTGGGTTTTAAAGGGTTCGTTCTAATTCACAATGGTTTTCTCAGAATCTCTCCCGCAAAATCGTGTCTCCCTCAGGCAAAAAAAATGAGATTAAACTCTGCTAACAAAAGTGTAAAACATTAAGGCTTGTAGGGAGTCCTGTAGCTTGACTCAAGAAATCCTCGGTAACCTCTAGTTGCAAATCACCTACCTTAGCCCTATAACATCAAATGATAAGGTGAATCCTTGTGCAACCTGAAGATTAAAACCCTGAAACTTCTTGATGAAAACGTGCCAACCATTTCTTTCCAAATATCCTCTGGCATTGTCATATAAGAGCAGGGTTTGGGCACCGTTTGGTTCAACTCTCACGACTGGAGCCATAATGGACGGGAAGATGATCAAACAGACATGGCACATAGGTAGGGTTTTTAAAAACAAAATAGAGCCATAACCCTGAGCCCAATAACAAAAGGTGTAAAGGCTGATACGATGGGATAGTTATTTAATCAAAACACATGCGAAGAGGTTTGCGAAACCCGAGACCATCCCACACAATAATGGCGTTCTGCAAGTCGTATGAAACCTTTGCTTTGTGTACAAGACAGGACCAAAACATTGAAACAAAAATGAGTGCACACATCATGAGTTTAATTGCAAAGTTTGGGTGAATCAAAAATTGAAAAACCAAGAGTTTTGTGAAAGAAATGTAATTGAAAATCAAACCAAAACCATGCAGTAAAAAAAAAAAATCAAATGGTGGGGGTCTTTTGTTCATAAAACTATTAATCTCTTAGGCATGCTTAGAATTGAAAGGGTAAAAAACAATGAGGGTAATATCTTAATGGCAAGGAATCAAAATTCCATAACAATTATATAAACAACTTTCCTTCAATGAAAATTTAAAATCGTAATTGCAATCACAAGTTTTCATGCTTTAAGTCATGAAAACAAAGCATGAATAGACAATACGTAAAAGCGACAAATTATAACTGTCATTTCTGAAACTGCTCATGAAGAGTAATAAAATTTCATGACCTTGGTTAGGCAGCTATTTTTATTATTCAGTTGATATAAAATAACAATTGCATTGTCACTGCCAACAAACCCTTATTTCTCTCTAACAACTATCTGGAAGAAATTTGTTGCAGGGATTGTTAGCATTTCAAGATATTTGTCAATTACTCTTAGTTGCTCCTAGATAGGATAGGATAGAATATATTTCATTTATGCAAGTATTTTAGTTTTCTTTTCATTCCCCCTCTCATTCAAACCATTCAATCAACCCACATAATGGAAGTCGAGCCAAAATCCAGATTGGTCTCCTAATCCAAATGATGCCTAGTTTGATTGGGATCTAATACTGGGAGTACCCATGCCTATTGAAGGTATTTTTTCCTACGTCAATAGAATTGAAACTAGAAGGAGGGTATGAAATGTATGGATAGAGAAAACACTGAGTACTCATGTGGTTAGACCCCTGATAACATCCACATCAGAAAACAACCACCACATATTTTTTTGACCTATGAAAATATTTTTTAGCAAGAAATTCCTTTTGAAGATACTAACCTTGCTTTTGAAATTCACATTGTTGAAAGTCCTAAAATGAATCTTGAGAATGTTTTGTTGTCCCTATTCTATATTTTTCTAAAATTCAATGAATCACCCATTCCTTGGATAAATTAACTGGCCTCTTAACTGTAGCTTCAACATTACCTAGGAGGAGAGATACCCTAAGACTCATTAACCAATCCAACGTCTTTGTTGACTCCGTTGAGTACTTTATTGAAGTTTCTTTGCAAGAAATACCTCATCCTTTGGACCAAATTCCTTCTACTCCTCTAGGTCCTACCCCTCTCAGTTTTGAAAATCATTCATAATTTGAAGAAGATGGCAAAGAAAATCTCTGCATGGATAGAAATTAGAATGTCATCCCAGCATGGATGTCTCAGGTAGACTTAAATTTTCCAGTACAAACACATGACCTTCCCAAATTTCTAGATATAATTCTTCCTAAGTTTGACCCAAACAAGTCATGCTCCTCGGAAGACCGTATTAATAAATTCTATTTAGCAATTTGTCTCCTTGTTGTGTGACATGAAGATGTAGTATGTAGGCTATTCCCTTATACCTTTGAGGACAAGGAAACCACTTGATACTATAATATTTTGACTGGATCTATAAAAAGATGGTATAATTTCAGGAAATCCTTCCTTGGTAAGTTCATAGATGAGAAACCTTTGCAAGATTGTTCAAATAACTGGTAGCTCTTAAAATGGAGAAGAAAGAGAAAGTGAATGATTTACATCAACATTTCACTACTATCCTGAACAAGTTCCCTGTTGATGTTTCCTTTGTTGAATCATTAACAGTGGAATAGTATACCTCAACCTTACACCCTTCCATAGGCATGTTTGTTAAGAGAAATGGTAGACCTACTTTTCTCTCTCTAGGTAGCCACCCCACAAATGAGGAAGCCAAATCGTCTGGAAAAACTCCTTTACTCTTGACTAAGCTTCCTCAAAAGGAACCCAAGGACTTTGATAACATAGTCAAACTAGTCAAGAAGATGTCCAATGAAGTGGTAGATCTCAATATGAGTGTTGGTGAAGGATCCTCTAAGCATAAACCTTTCCACCCTTTCTTTAAAAATATAAATAATCCACCTAATCCACCAAACACTATTGGTATCACATTAAATATTGATGATTTCGATATGGAAAATTTATGTTCCTAACATTATATGAACCATTATGAAATACCTACTCAATGGATTAATTCCATGATCTTGGTCATTAACTAGTTATTGGACCAACATGTCTCTATTCATAATCAAACTCAAGAAACAAAAAATGAGGAAGTCAATGAGGAAAAGGACACTACCAAAAAATATACCATGTTTTTTTGGGACTGGTGTGTAGACTTTGATGGTGAAAAGGTGGAAGAAATGTTTGTAGGGGACACTCAAATCATGAAAGTTTCTCCAAAATATTATAAATTACACAATAAAGGGCCAGTGGCCAACACTCCTCTACCTTCTAAAACTTTCCCTTCTCCTAGAAAGATAAATCCTCCCATAGTTGTAGAGAATCCAAGTAATACTTCAAAGACTAGTAATACCCCCAAGACTTCACAATAAAACAAAAACCCAAACATATATAAGTCAATCTTTAGAATACAATCTCATTGAATATATGAATAATAATAATAAAAAAACATCTCACTGTTCGACATATGTGCCCTTCCTCAACATAGGGACCTCATTATTGATACATTCAAACCCACACACTCTCAACAAAAGAACACTACTATAGTGGAAAACGGTTTGCAATTTGTTATAACTAATACAGAAGAGAAAACTACAAAAAATTCCACAGTGAACATAACTAGTATAGGATCACATTATAGATCCCAAGTCTTTCCTTTCCTCCTCACATTTGAAATCTTCAATTTCAATGTGAAAAACTTCTTGGTGGACTCCAACGTTTCTTCCAATGTGATGCCATACTCAATTTTCCAAAAGATAAATGGTGTCCCTGAAAAAAGAATGACCAAAATTATCCAATTAGACATATATAATGGGTGAACTTAAATATTTCTTTATTATATCATCTTTCAATCCCAAAGTTCATGAATTTATTGATATCATTGTAATGGATATTCTGGAAGATCATGTGATCCGGATTATTTTCGGCATGAACTGAGAGTAGAGACATAATAAAGGAATGTATAGAGACATATCGGATATCCAATAATATAACAAAAATGTGTCATATATGCAACCATAAACACAGAGATACAATAATACACAATTTTCTATTAATGAGCAAAAATGTATAAAGACTGTAAAAATATAGAGTGAAAGACTCGCTAGAATGGTGGTAGCTTATCTCTGAGAAGAGATGTTTCTGCTACTCGCATTTTCAAGAGAATGATTTTACAATGAGGCTCCAAAGTCCTTTTTTTCATAAATAAAATCCAAAACCCTAACCCCGGAAGATGAAAAGACAACATTTTTGTGGACCCTGTTTTGGGTAGTTTGGTGTATCAACTTCCCGAGGGTGTAACTTTGGAATACGATCTTTGTTTGGGGCGCATGATAGCTCGTTGGAAAGGTATCGTTGAGGAGATTCATTTTGTGGGTTCAATAATTTCCTTTCACAATCATTTACAATATATATCTCGAAAAACCTTCATTTAGACCCTCAAAATGGCACCAAAAGTTAAAAATTGCTAAAAATAGTAAATTACCAAAATTGCCAGAAAATTGTTTTGAGCTAGTTGCAAAAGGTGGGTGGCCACCGATATCCACCTGGATCATCATGGTTTTTTGTTTACCATGGAATATTCTGTGAATTCAATTTACCCATCACCAGCAAACCTAAAAGGTTTTTCTTTGATACCATTCTTTAATGTACATGCCACTAGACAACCCAAAAAAAAGTTCTATGATACCAATATGCAACATACCTGTCACCAAAAAAACCAAAATGATTTGATATGATAACAAAATGCAATGTACCCATCGACCTGGGTACTTATAAATTTGACATTTGGGAAAATTACAAATCTATGTTACCATTCTTTAAATCAAGAAGCATGATATATGCACATGCAATTAAAAAAAACATGATAAACTATAAAATAAAAGAAAATCAATATATGCATAACATTAACAACAAACATGCATGATATAAACATATCTCATAGATAATAAATACATAGTGGAATACGAATTATAGAGAAAATATAGAGAACACTCATCTTTAAATAAAACATTCACCAAACCGGATATAGAAGTTGGATGTTCCACCCAACCATAGACACTAATGTTCCAAATATCAATAGCATCTCACCCCATAGCCAAGGCTATGAATCCACAAGTACAGTTCCTAGGAAAACTCTAACACACAAAAATAGTTATCAAGCTCTCACAGGTTTCACAACCACATAGAAATCCTATTTTACCAACTCTCTTCCCCTTCATCCTACAAAACCCAAGGAAATGAACCCCTTTCTTTGCAATGTGTTAGGGTCCTATAATCAAAGGTGATTTGATTCTTCAACTCTCTATTTGGAATTTATCTCGTGATGAAGACACCTGGCTTGCTTGACTCAGTTGATTTCGCTTCTCCCTCCATATTCTTATGGTATTTATCATTCATGGTCATTTTCATCATGTCATGAGTCATCAATTGAGTTAGTGGGTCATCATTAAATTCATAATCTTGTTTCCTATGTTTTCCCAAAGTTTACCCTATCCCTTTGCCCCTTATCAGAACAAGGTTTTCAATCATGCAAACTAAAATCATGGAAACTTGGAGAATTGCACGAGGAAGGAAACCAGAGACACCAAGAATTAGAGATAAAACAAAATAAGGAGGTGATGATTGACATGATTTTTAGGGTTTTGTGGTCATTTGTTGTACATAGGGACTATTTTTCTTCAAAATAAGTTTCTGATCAAATTAATATGAGTTTGAAAAAAGTGAAAGATTTTTTTGTCTATAATAAACAAAGGAACAAAAACCTCCTTCATTTTATACATAGGTATTATGATTCAAGAGAAATTCCCAAAATACAGTTGCTACAGGTGGGTTGCTGCACTTTTGGACAACTTTAGTTCAAGTCAATTTTTCAGGGGTTTGGAGCAAGGGTTTTAAATTATTGATTACTCTATTGTGTAGTATATATCTACATATTTCCAACCATACCAATTTCATCCCAAAAATCCTCTAGGAAAGCCTCCAAACACCCTTTTTAAATGGAGCTATGTTTCTGTTGTATGGTCGCTACGCTTCTGCAGTTTTTAGTGACCCAATTCAAAATTGAAATGTGAACAAATGAGAAATTATTTTTGAAAACTGGAGGAGGTTTTCATTCCAAACATACCAAATAACAAAAAACTCTCACTTTTGTAAATTTCATTATGGTTAAATATATATAATCTCGTCTTTGACCCTTAGTTTACAGATATTTTTTTGCAAGTTTTGGCAACAATGTCATCTACAGAAGCCCAGCGAGCCCACGCTACGTTTTTTCCTGGAGGCTCTAAATTCACTTTTCTCAACATGAATGAATATATTATAAAGTTTAAATCTCAAATATATCACTGGTGGGATAGGTCAGTATCACTTTTGCAGCAAAAAGTCACAAATGTGGCAAAAATTTTCTTTATGCCCCTATTTTCATTGAGGCGCTGCGTTTCAAGACCAATTGTGGGGAAATCAGTTTTGTGATGTGTTGGAGTGGTTATTTTTCTTTTTTAAGGGTTTATGAGGATAGTATACATCCTCATATATACATAAGACTCATCCATTTTGCAAAATTATCAAGGGAAGGCCTCCAAAAGTACCCTCAAAGATCACGCTATGTTTCTGTAAAATTCATTGTGTTTTTACTAGGAAATTTTACTAGTAGGATAAATTTTCAATTTACTTGGTCGAATTCGAATTACAATGATGTGGTTGACCTTATGAGGTGTCTAGGTGATGTAATAAAATTTATATGAACTGTTCATAAATATTTCAATGTAATTAAAGGGTCATTAAAGTCAGTCAAACAGTTAGAGTAAAAACGGAAAACCGTTTTTGACTTCCTAGTCTTCAGTTTAGTTGGAGATTTTCTTGTGATTTTATCCTATCATGAAGAATTTGACCCCTCATATGGGGAAATTTGTTTTGTATCTATATGTATACCCAAGAGAGTCAAGAAAAAGGTTGGACATCAGAGAGAGGAACTCTGGTAGCTTGTACTTCATCTATCTTCAAGAAATCAAAGGAGCAGTTGCAGCTATAATATAGGAATTCTTGTGCAGTGAGTTTGTGATGTTGTTTTTTCTTTGTTATGGTTTCTTATGAAAGATACACATTCCTTATTTCTATATCTATCTTCTTCAGTGATTTTCCCCAGAGGTAATAAGCAGAATTATTTTCATGAAAATGTTTGTTTTGTTGGGAACATCATTTTGTGTAATTTGCTTCTTGATTGGTGAATTCATAGTGTACATGCTCACTAAGATCTCCTCACTATTTCAAACCCTACACTACATCGAATAAATTTTCAAATCCATCACAAAGTTATTGCTACCTTTCTCCTACATTTAGTTGCTGATGTAACTCGTTGATACTTTGACCTAGTTATTTAAAATCTCCTCTCTGATCTTGCATCAAAACCCTAAAAACTCAAAACCCATCTGAGATGAAACTACCTAGAATAAATACTTTTCACTCCAGTCATATTGTTGATTGTGATAATTGAGAGATCCCTCTCTGGGTCTAGGAAGGCTAGATCCCGGACTCCAAAGCATTTTGTGGTTACCTGTGTCAATTTCTTCCTCAACCTTGGAAATTACGGAGTGCTAACATAATGGCAACCATAATGGGGAACCTTCCTCATAAAGCATATCAAGCTCCATATTTGGTTACTAATGGTGGAAAGTGACCAGACACAAGAAGGTTGAATCATCCACCTGGTGACTCCAATCAGCTCCATATCAGTTCCAATTCAAAGACTCCATTGGAGGAAGAACCTGAAACATGATAAGACAATCTCAAAAGATCAGGTATGCAAGTTGGAAGTTTATCTAAGATATGATCGGTTTTATTTTTAATTATTTCTTCACTTCTCATGATCTTGATCCAGATCATACTGCCAAAATTTATGAAGAGCATGTTCAACCTGATGAGCCTCAAGAGGTTAATCCTAGTGTTACAATCCCTATACATACTCCTACACTTGTAAAAACCTGAGATATATACAAACCTCTTGTCTTACCTCCCATACTCCATGATTTACCTACCAATTATTTCCAATATTTTCCTAGACTTGACAGAGAATATGGCTACATCATTGTCGAAAAACACATTCAAGGTTTTGAAAATTATATTGATCTTTTTGAGGTGGAAAAAAGTGATGTTAGTATTAGGGTTTTTGCTTTATCTTTGCAAAGTAGAGATAAGAAATGGTATAAAGATCTGCCATATGCAAGCATCAGTGACCTCAATCAATTTGTGAAATTTTTATTAGATCAATGGGTGATCAAGAGGAATCCCTTCCTCATTTTGGAAGAATATGATCACTTAAAAAGACAACCAGGAGAAACAGTGCAAAAATTCTCAGCCATATTCAATCAAGTCTACAATTCCATGCCTCATGATATAAGACCACCTTCTGGTTTAGCTCTCTTACGCTACCTAGATGCCTTTGATCCAGAGATGGAATTTCAATTGAGAGAAAGGGACACTACAACACTCAAGGATATGTAGGACAATGCAATTAGCATGGAAGCCAATTTTTTGATCAAAAAGTCAAGGTTGAAGGCAGAAGGCAGAAAGAACAAAGAAAAGGAGCATCCGACATCTTCAGAAGCTAAGCTAGACATTATGGAAAGCACAATGGAAGAAATGTTTCATAGGATTATCATAAGAGAACAACTTGTTGTTCAAAGGCATCATGTCCCATTGATTACAGAGAAAGAACTGGTCATTTTTCTCAAACACTTTGTAGCTCACCCTTGGTATCATGGATTGGAATATGATCATTTCATGTATTCAATTCACAACAAAATCAAAGATGAAACTCCAACTCAACTTGTAGAGGACTAAACAACTGATATGATGTGCATGTTTGATGACATTTATTACCTGGATAATCTACCCAAGTATGATTAGTATGATGGTGATTATGTGGTTGAAATAGATGTTGAATGTTCAAAGAAACCAGTGGCATGCTTATGGGAGAAGGAGGATCAGTTGCAATTTAGATATGAAAATCATCCTTTGCACAACAATCATGACAAAAATGAGGAAAGTGCAACAAATCTCAGAGTAAGTGAAATATCTATGCCTTTATGTTTCTCTTCATTTCAAATTCTGAGAGAAAATTATAAACAAGTTGTCGATAGTAAAGATGAAGAATGTTCTAATGAATTAGTTAAAGATTTCATTGATGACATGGAATTTGTTTTAGATCCAGGATTACAACCACTAAGTTCCCTTGACTTTCAAATTCCAAATGAGAGTTCAGAGCTCGAAACAAAATTTGAATCAGTGGAATATAACTCTGTACCATTAGTCTTTAATTCATTTCAATTTTTGAAGGAAACTCTTGAGCAGATGTTGAAGGATAAATACATACAAAGTCAGGAAATTTCATTTGAATCAATGCAACAGTCATGCCAGTCTCTTCAGTATCCAATAACTGATTTATTGGATGACCTGTGTTGTCAAGATCATGTTTCATGTGCCAATTATGGAATTGAAAGAATTTATGATATATACATGGTTACATAGTCATTTTCATGGTTTGATTTAGCAACAACTTCTTCTCAAAGTTCATTAGAAAATCTACAGAAAAATCAGAATTTGTCTAATGATATAGACGACATATGTGTATTATTAGGTCAGGGTCTTAAAATAGATAAATTTGAATATCAGGAGATAAGTCATGTTTATCATGATCCTATAGATGTCTATATGAAGGAGTTTTTATTTTCAGAAATCCCATTGATGCCTAAAGTTTTTGTGATTTTCCAAAGTCCCAGGGCTTTGTGTTGTGAAGATCAGGTTGGAAATCAGTCTATGTTTCCCATGCAGATTCTATTTCTGATACTGTTTAAAAACATTGAAAGAGCAATGTTATTAGAAAAGTTTCTTGATTGGCTACCCTGGCATTATTGTATCATTTATAATAGAAAAATTATCAGCAGTGTAGGGTAGGTAGAAGTTTGAATAAGCTCATTCATTTGAGCATAGTTTTCATCAGTGTGTGGTTTCCATTAGAGTTTGTAGCTGATAGTGTATGGTTCAATGTTCAATTTAATTTGACCTAGTTTGAAGATTGTAGCTATAGTGACTCCATGGCCCAATGGATAAGGCACTGGCCTACATGTTCATAGTTCTATGGTTCTTTTCACCTCTCAAAAGAGATGCCATCCCCAGGTGGAGCCTATATTAGGGTCCTATAATCACAGGTGACTTGATTATTCAACTATCTTTTTGGCATTTCTCTTATGATGAAGGAACCTGGCTTGCTTGGATCAATTGATTTCTCTTCTCCCTCCATCTTCTTATGGTATTTATCATTCATGGTCATTGTCATCATGTCATGAGTCATCAATTGAGTTAGTGGGTTATCATTAAATTCATAATCTTGTTTCCTCTGTTTTCCCAAAGTTTACCCTATCCCTTTCCCCCTTATTAGAAAAAGGTGTTCTATCATGCAAACCAAACTCATGGAAACTTGGATAAGCTCATGAGGAAGGAAACACGAGACACCAATCATAAAAGATAAAAAATAAGGAGGTGATTGGCATGATTTTTAAGGTTTTGTGGTCATTTGGTGTACATAGGGACAATTTTTCTTCAAAATAAGTTTATGACCATATGAATATGAATTTGACAAAAGTGAAACAATTTTTTGTCTATAACAAGAAAATGAACAAAAACATCCTTCAGTTTATACATAGGTATTATGATTCAAGAGAACTTCCCAAAATATAGTTGCTACAGGTGGGTTGCTGCACTTTTGGACAACTTTACTTCAAGTATGTTTTTTAGGGGTTTGGAGCAAGGGTTCTCAATTCTTGATGACTCTATTGTGTAGTATACATATCCATATTTCCAACCATACCAATTTCATCCCAAAAATACTAGGGTAAAGCCTCCAAACACCCTTTTTAAATGGTGCTATGTTTTTTCTATATGGTTGCTATGCTTCTGCATTTTTTAGTGACCAAATTCAAAATTGAAATGTGAACAAATGAGAAATGTTTTTTGAAAACTAGAGGAGGTTTTTGTTACAAACATTCCAAATAACAAAAATTTATCTTTGTTTTGTAAATTTCATTATGGTTAAAGATATATTATCCTGTCTTTGACCCCTATTGTGTAGAGAAATTTTTGCAAGTTTTGGCAACAATGTCATCTACAGAAGCGCAGCAAGCCCATGCTATGCTTTTTCCTAGAGGCTCTAAATTCACTTTTCTCAGCATGAATGCATATATTGTGAATTTTGAGTCTCAAATATATCATTGGCGGGCTAGGTTAGTATCAATTTTGCAGCAAAAAGTAAAAAACGTGGCGAAAATTTTCTTTTTTCCCATGTTTTCACCCAGGCGCTGTATTTCTAGAACAGTCATGGAAAAACCAGTTTTTTGATGTCTTGGAGTGGTTATTTTTCTTTTTTAAGGGTTCAGGAGGATATTAGACATCCTCAAATATCCATAAAACTCATCCATTTTGCAAAATTGTCAAGGGAAATCCTCTCAAAGTACCCTCAAAGATCACGCTACGTTTCTGTAAAATTCATTATCTTTTTACCAGGAAATTTTACCAGTAGGATAAATTTTCAATTTCCTTGGTCCAATTCGAATTCCAATGATGTGGTTGACCTTATGGGGTGTCTATATTATGTAATTGAATTTATATGAACTGTTCATAAATATTTGAATGTAATTAAAGGGTCATTAAAGTCAGTCAAACAGTTAGAGTAAAAAGGGAAAACAATTTTTGACTTCCTAGTATTCAGTTTAGTTGGAGATTTTCTTGTGATTTTCTCCTATAATGAAGAATTTGACCCCTCAGATGGGGAAAGTTGTTTTGTATCTATATTTATACCCAAGAGAGTTAAGAAAAAGGTTGTACATGAGAGAGAGGAACTCTGGTAGCTTGTATTTCATCTATTTTCAAGAAATCAAAGGAGCAGTTGTAGCTATAATATAGGAATTCCTGTGCAGTGAGTTTTTGATGTTTTTTTTTTTTTTTTATCTATTATGGTTTCATATGAAATATACACATTCATTCTTTCCATATCTATCTTCTTAAGTGATTTTCCCCAGAGGTTATAAGAAAAATTATTTTCATGAAAAACTCAGTTTTGTTGGGAACACCATTTTGTGTAATTTTCTTCTTGATTGGTGAATTCATGGTGTACATGCTCACTAAGATATCCTCACTATTTCAAACCCTACACTACATCGAATAAATTTTCAATTCCATCATAAAGTTATTTCTACCTTGCTCCGACATTTAGTTCCTGTTGTAGCCCGTTGATACTTTGACCTAGTTATTTAAACTCTCCTCTCTGATCCAACATCAAGACCCTAAAAACTCAAAACCCATCTGAGTTGAAACTACCTAGAATAAATCCTTTGCACTCTAGTCAAATTGTTGAATGTGATAATTGAGAGAGAATTCTCTGGGTCTAGGAGGGCTAGATCCTGGACTCCAAAGCGGTTTGTGGTTACCTATGTCAATTTCTTCCTCAACCTTGGAAATTACGGAGTGCTAACACAATGAAATCCCTTAGGCTCTTCCACTTATTTTCCAGGGCTCTAGTGCTACTAGTTATGAAATATCAATGCTATAACTCCAAGGATTCTTAGTGGTGAACGATCCTTTCACAACTTTCATCATTCTCATGCACACAAGAATCCATATCTTTATGGAATAATCAACAATTACTTATAGCCAATAAGAAATGGCTCTTCTTTCCCATAATTCATTTCCCATTCCCAGATCAAGAGAAAGAATGAATGAGGGACCAAAAGTAAATGAGTGATTAACAATAAACAAGGAACCCCTAGGAAACCAAAAATGAGGTTTATATAATTACATGCAATAAAGAAACACACGACCTTCCCTAAGAATCTCATGTAACCACTTTTCCCAACTAAAACCAAGATGGGTGAATAAAATAAAATATAATAAAAATAATTAGCCCCTTTATCTCCCTCTCTAGTGAAATCATACCCCCCTATCTCTTTCCTTGTTTGTCTTGCAGCTAATGATGTATTTTATTATTAATATTCAAAGAATTACATTTCTAGGCACTCCGACCTTTCAACTTTACAAGAACTTTGGACTTTCATCAAATAAAAAAAATACATTATTAATTTGGGAACTCAAAAATAGGGTATTACACTCCCCTCCCCCTTATTTTGGTACTATCCTCATTCATATACAAAACAAAAAAATCAAAATTTCAAAAGTCTTCAAAAAGTTGTGGGTACTCTTCTTGCATGGAATCCTCATGCTCCCAAGTAGAATATTTGATACCATAACATGTCCATTGAACATTTACCAGTCATATGGATCAATTCTAGATCACTTTGAACTTCATGTCCAATATGCTCATCGATTGAACCTGAAAGTCTCCTTCTAGCTCCACCTGAATCAAACTCCAATCAATAAAATGGTTAGGATAATGTACATACTTTTTTAGAAAAGAGACATGAAATACATTATGCACATTCATGGAAGTAGGAAATACAATCATTTGTGCAATTGGCCCTATTCTCTCCAATATCTCAAATGGACCACATAATCTAACTACTAGATTTTTACAGTTTCCCAAATTCAATGAGATCTTCCTGGGATTCACTTTCAAAAGCACATGCTCTCCCACTTTAAATTCTCTATATGTCCTATTCATATTTGCATAACTCTTTTGTCTATCTATTGCAACTTTCAAATTCTGTTTAATTTTAACGATCTAGTCTTCTATATCCTTGATCAATTCTAGATCAAGTACTATTGTTTCTGTTGGGTTGTCCCAACTCATTGAAGTATTGCATTTTTTTACCATACAAAGTTTCAAATTGGCTCATCTTCAATGAATCTTGATACCCATTATTGTAGGAAAACTCAACCAAATTTAAGTAATCTTCCCACTTAAATGGCTTATCCATCACGTGCATTCTCAACATGTATTCAATCACTTGGTTGAATCTCTTTGTCTTCTCATCTGACTATGGATGGTATGTTTTTCTAAAATTAATATTTGTACCTCTGTTCTAAGACTTTTGCGACCATTGTTTTGATCAGATAGTTCTTTCGGATTCATCGCATAGGTTTTTGATATTCGACGTTTTGGACCAAACTAGTGTGGTCCATCATCAGGATGATGGACCACACTAGTTTGGTCCGAACCATCGAATATCAAAAACCTATGCGATGAATCTGAAAGGACTATCTGATCAATATTTGTACCAATTCCTTTAAATAATACTCTCCAAAAGTTTGAATTAAATTTTGTAACTCTTTTTGAAACAATTTCCTTTGGTATTCCATGCAACCTAGTTATTTCCCTCATGTAAATTTCTGCAATATTAGATGTTGTATGAGTCATCTTCATTGGGACAAAATGAGAAAAAAATTTCAATTTATCCACCACTACCATTATTGAATCATGTTTCTCTATTGTCCTGAGTAATTTTGTAATAGAATCAAATAAATTTAGTAATAAAACCAATGATTACCACTTCCCATTTCTTCTATGGAATTGGCAATTGTTGTAGCAAACCCACTAGGTGTCTATCCTCAAATTTCACTATCTGACATTCCATACATGTGGAAATGTAATCAACAACATACTTATTCATTATTGACCAAAAGTATTGTCTTCTTATTTCTACAATTATTTTTTGGTAACCAAGATTTCTGACATATGGAACATTATGCATTTCTTTTAATACAAAATTTCTAAATTCTTCAGAAATGGGAACATAAATTCTATTTTTATGCATAGGTACTCCATCCTCTCTCATATTATATTATTTAAATTTTGGTTATACATTTTCCTACTGTAATCTTTCTTTAACTTGTAGGTACTATTGTTTTGTAAAAACAACATCTAAAATTATTCTTTTTTAAATTTTAACTACGCATACTAATGGATGTAGCATGCATGAGATGTACTTTTCTACTGAGTGCATCAACAACTTTATTTTATTTTCCTTGATAGGTTTGATGTAAAATTAAGACTCACTTAAATTTTTTATCCATATTGTCTTTCTCACATTCATAGTTGGTTGCTCAAAAAGATATTTCATACCACTATGGTTTGTCCTTAATTGAAATTTTTTTCCCATGAGATAATGCCTCAACATCTTTAATGCATGCATTATGGAAGCAAGTTCGAAATAATGTGTGGCATAATTCCTCTCATGTTCTTTAAGATTTATAGACTCATAACTAATGACATGTCCATTTTGAGTGGGGACTCCACCAAGTCCTTCCTTGCATGCATTTATACACACCAAAAAGATTTCATTTGGGTCAACAATCTTTAAAATAGGTGCACTAGTAAGTAACTCTTTCAACAAGTCAAAATTTGCTTCACACTCTACTATCCATTCAAATTTAATTCACTTATTTTGCAAAGAAGTGATAGGATGAGCAAATTTAGAAAACCCTACTATAAATCTATTGTAGTATTTGACTAATCCCATGAAAGATATGACTTTTGAAACATTCTTTAATGTTTTCCATCCTCTAATGGCATCAATCTTCTTTGGATCTAATGCTATACCTTCCTCTAAAATAATTTTCCCCAAATAATGGATCATATTTTGGTAAAAATAACACTTTCTTAGATTTACATACAACTGATGTTCCCTCAACACTTGCCATTCCAAATGGTACTGTTATCGCACAGTTTGTAGCTAGGTCAAATGGCTAGAAGATGGAGGCCAAACTGGCGTAACAGGAACCTACCCCACCCAATGTCACCATAATGGGGAGGTTCTTTCTATTCAGGGAGGTTAGGCCCATGGGAGACGTCCCCAATAACCTGTGGTTTTGAAGAGGCCAAGGTATAAAGGTCAAATTAAAAGTCCCTCCTCATAGGTTACCACCAAGATCAGATAGTCCAGCGAAACAAACAATAATGAAGTGTAGCCCCAAATGAGACCACCTACCCGGAACAAAGCAACAGCAAAACAATAGATGCTGGCTATGATTCAATGGGTTAGTACTTCATATAACTATATGATATCAATATATATTGGCAATTATACAATAGATATTGATGAGATCAATGTTTATCAATAATAGCAATAGAAAAATATCAATTCATCAATAAATATCGAGATGATGTAGCAAACAATGTATCCAATAAATCCCTTAATAAATTCTTTAAAACACCATCTAATTGCTTATCAATAGAAAATGTTGCATCAAGATGGAATAACCAAGGATGATGTCATCCTTATTAGGGTTAGTAGTTAGTTAGGGTTTCAAATTATAAAGTTTTAAGAGTTGTTTGACCACTATCACTTCAACGTTGGAGACCTAAGATCAGTGCCTAAGGGTAAATGGAGTCAATTCAAGAGAGGATGCAAGGTTGAAGGGAAAAGGCTAAGGACTAGAGGGAAGGGTTCTAAAGTGTTGCAATGGCAGGGCCCCGGAATCAAAACCCTAGGGGAAATACGCTCACTCTAGTGTTGCTTAAGCAAGACCTCGTGCTCTTTCCTCCTTCCTTAGGTTTATCTTGGCAAAACGGCTAGCATCAAGACACGAGAGTGAGGTGAGGGAGAGTGTTGCAAAGGCAAGGCCCTATCACCAAACCCTAGAAGCAGGATGACCCTAGGTGTAGATAACCTAGGCCTGGGACGTCTCCTCCTTCTTGACCTTTAAAAGGTACAACTAGCACAGGGGAAGAAGTAACAAGAGTGTAGCAATGGCTAGGCTCTTCCTTCCTTCTTCAATGGTTGAGAATTTCTCTCTTAGGGGACATGAGACAACAACCTACTTGTGTGTTTGTCCCCTAGGGTTTTGATTCAGCAAAATTTATAATAAATGCAAGAATATAATACTACAACCATTCAATTAAGAAGTTTTGTAGAAAAAACACTTACATATCATGATGAAATAGCATTGCAAACCCTAGTTGTAAACCTTCCTTCAAGAGAAATGCCAAACTTCAAGAGAAATGCCAAAAAATGCCAAGAAAATCCTTCCTTCAACATGTGCGCCTCACTCAAAAGATGAAATACCCACCAAGGGCACAAAAATCAGATCTTACTAGGAGAGTGAGTTGTGTGTTATGTCAAAATGAGGATAAAACTCAATATATATTGTATCATGACCTTTAATTAATTTTAGGTCATAAAAATTAGCTGACAAGGCTTAAAACCAAAATCATATTATTTCTACATTAAATGTTCTTTTAAAACCCTAAATGAGCAAAAAGTGATACGTCAAGCCCTCTTGAGGGAGATGTTAGGCCTTTTTGGGGCCAGTGCAGCATCTAGAAGCCAGACGTTAGCCCTCCTTGGGCTCTTCCAAACTGCCACACGTGCCAACAACCCTGTCCATCTGTCATATGCTCATGATGACATCACAAACCTCCTGGTGACGTCCTGGGTCATCTCGGGCCAACGTTCCACTGCAAGTGGGTCAATCCCCCTAGGTCTTGGTCAGCCAAAGTGCCCCTGATGGAACGTCCTCTTCTTCTCTAGTGCAAGACCTCAGTCAAACACTGCCCTATCTCTTCCCCTGATGGGGTCTCAACAACCATCTGATGGGCTCTTCAACCCCATGGAGGTTTGAACTAATCATCTCCCCATGTTTACTAGTTCATGTGGTACCTGACCGTCAGGCATGGTCCTACACATCAAAAACTGCGCCCTCCATGGGTTCATTAGTCACAAGGATCATAGCAATGTCAATC
>CBVK0101102809.1:0-24102 GCA_900067695.1 Picea abies | reverse complement strand
ATATGTCTATTAAGAGAAGCATCTAGAGGAAGATCCTTCTAGAAGTGGAATCTTCTATTAGGTCTTCTTACATCTGCCTTATTCTATTTTATTGAAATGCCTTATTAATATTGACCTTTATTACATCTGAATACATTGATCTACCTATGTGCGGGTTAGGACCTTAATATGTTCGCCCCCTTAAAAACAACCTTGTCCTCAAGGCTTGAGATGTGGAAACTGCTGCAGAATGGTAGCTGGTTCCCAAGTGGCATCTGTTGGAGTCATATCTTTCCACTGTACTAGCACTTCCTTGATGGTTCTCTGATGCAGGTGACACTTACGCTGGTCCAAAACTACTTCTGGATGTAGCCAAATGGATCCTTCTTCAACTAACTCTAGAAGGTTGGTTTGAATTTGGAACCTGGTTCCAATCACCTTCTTCAAGCATGAAACATGAAAAACAGGATGTAGCTTTGATTAACTGGGTAGAGCTAATTGATATGCGACTTGTCCCACATGCTTGAGAACTGTGTCAGGGCCATAAAATTTGGGTGCTAGCCTCTGACAATGCTTCTCCTTGAGGGAAGTTTGCTTATATGGTTACAGTCTCAGAAACACCTAATCCTCTTCTGCAAATTGACGTTCGGAGCGACCTTGATCTACTTGCTGCTTCATTCTATTCTGTGCCATGACCAAGTTCTCTTTGAGGGTATGAAGGATATCCTCTCAGACTGTAAGTGTTTTGTCAACCGCCTAGACCTTCGAGGTACTCGGTAAGTATGAGAGAACTGAAGGTGGCGTCTGTCCATATACCGCTTCAAAAGGAGTCATGTGAGTGGTTGTATGGTATGCAGTGTTGTACCACCATTTGGTGAGGGGTAACCATTGAGCCCACTAGTGTTTTTTTTCAGAGGAAAAACACCTCAAATATGTTTTCAAACACTTGTTGAAAACTTCCATTTGACCATCCATCTGGGGATGATAAGCTGAGTTGAGATGCAATTGTGTGCCTTGTAGCTTAAACAGTTCTTGCCAAAAATTGCTTGTGAAAGTTGGGTCTCGATCATAAACAATAGAGTGCGGCATGCCATGAAGCTTGAAGACCTGGTCCATGAAAATTTGAGCCACCGTGGATGCAGTAAATGGGTGGTGAAGAGCACAAAAATGAGCATACTTGGAAAGGCAATCCACCACCACCATTATGACTAATTTATTCCCCGATTTGGGTAAGCCTGTAATAAAGTCCATAGAGATATCCTTCCAAATAGTAGGGGGAATCGAAAGCAGTTGGAGGGTGCCTGGAGATTTGATTGTTTCTTCCTTATTGCGTTGACACACCTCACATTCAGTGACAAACTTATAAATGTCCTGTTTCATACCATCCCAGAAAAAAGAACGTTTGACTTGGTCATATGTTTTGGTGAACCTTGAGTGCCCCATTGTGGGTGTAGCATGAAGCTCAGAAAGTACCATGGATTTGAGCTTGGATTGTTGACTTAAATACAAGCGGCCTTTGTATCAAAGCTCATCTTGGAGCCATGAGTATCCTGGGGGAGCCAGAGCCTTGTTCTGCAATTACTGAATTAGATGAGAACTTTTGGGATCTTAAAGCCATTCCTGGTGCACAGCTTGGAGCCAGTCGGGTACAATGAAGGAAAGAGAAAAAAGGGATCCTTTGTCTTCATATTTTCTGGACAGTGCATCTGCCACGACATTGTCCTTGCCCTTCTTGTAAATGATCTCATAATCATATCCAAAGAGATTAGTCACCCATTTTTGTTGCTCCTGGGAGGAAATGCATTGTTCCAAAAAGTACTTGAGGCTTTGATGGTCGGTCTTAATTTGGAAGAATTGCCCCAAGAGATAAGGACACCATAGCTCAATAGCATGCAAAATTGCCAACATTTATTTTTCATAAATGGGCTTGCCCAAATTCCTTTCAGACAGTTTCTTGCTGGTGAAGGCCAAACGTTGACCCTCTTGGATAAGGACAGCGTTGATGCCTTTCCCTGAAGTGTCACATTCCAACACAAAGGTCTTTGTGAAATCGAGAAGGGCCAAAACCAGAGTGGTGCACATGGTCATCTTCAAGGTTTGAAAATATTGAGTAGTTGTTGGAGTCCAAGTGAAAGAGTTCTTTTTGAGGAGAGCCATGAGAGGTGATGCAATCTTTCCGTAGTTCTTAACGAACTTGCGATAATACCCTGTTAGGCCCAAAAATCCACTCAAGCTCTTGAGATTCTTTGGGTGCAGCCAGTCTTGCATAGCTTCAATCTTTTTTGGGTCCACCCTGATGCCATCCTTTCCCACCAGATGACCCAAGTATTCTACTTCTGAGGCACCAAAAGCACATTTCGACTGTTTCAGGAAAAGTTGGTACTGAGAGAGTAGGCGGAGAACTTGATCCACATGAGTAAGATGGTCTGTCCAGGTTTTTCTATAGATGAGGATATCATCAAAGAAAACTAAGACAAAATGATGGAGAAAAGGGCGGAAGACATGGTTCATGAGGCTCTGGAAGGTGGAGGGGGCGTTATACAAGCCAAAGGGCATGACCAAAAACTCATAGTGGCCCTCATGAGTGCGAAAGGCGGTCTTGGGAATGTCGGCCTCTTTCGTACATATCTGGTGATAGCCCGAGTGAAGATCAATTTTGGTAAAGAATTGGGCACCACTCAATTCATCCAGGAGGTCATCAATGACAGGAATGGGAAATTTGTCTTTGATGGTCAGTTTGTTGAGAGCACGGAATTCAGGACACATTCTCCAAGAACCTTCTTTCTTCAGTACCATGACAACTGGAGACGAGTAAGGGCTCGTACTAGGATAGATGACTCCTGCAGTAAGGAGTTCCTGGACCATTTTTTCAATTTCATTTTTTTGTGCAAAGTGGTGGCGATATGGACGGATATTGGGGGGAAGACTTACTGGGACAAGGGGAATGGAATGATCATGAACACCTCGGGAAGGAGGGAGTCCTTGGGGAGTGGAAAATACCATTTGATATTTAGAAAGGAGGTCTTGGAGTTCTTGGGGCACTGGGGGTGTCTCTGTGTCTTATATGGCGTCGAGTTGGGCAATGACACCAGAATGACCTTTTTTGAGCAGTTTTTCCATGCGATGAGAACTGATGACCTCAAGTGAACCAGAAGTGATGCCTTGTAATTTATATTGGTGGCCTCCTTGGTCGAATTGCATGTTTCAGTTCTGAAAATCCATGAGAATGGGACCCAAAGTCCTTAGCTAGTCTGCACCCAACACAATTTCGCAACCACCCATGTCAATAGAAAACATATGGGATTTTAGGTGGTAGTCACCGATTTGGAGATACACATTTTCACTGCACCCTCCACATTTCATAGAACCACCATTGGATATCATGATTTGGAAATTGTTGACAACATGGATGTAGCAATGGGTTTCTTGGGCAATGTGGCGATGAATAAAATTGTGGGTGTTGCCACTATCAACCAGAATGATGACCTTTCGATGCTTGATGTAATTGATTAACTTGAGGGTTTGGGGGGTAGAGAAGCTGATGAAATCATTGAGGGAAATGATCAGTTCCACTTCGGGAGGGTTGTAGGGAGGGTTTATGTCAGTGATTTCTGGTGACTCGGGCACAAGGGGAGTGTCAACATCATCTTCCATAATATCCTCAAACATGGCCATAAAAAGATTTTGTTCCTTACATTTGTGGCCTGGGAAATATTTGTCATCACAATTATAACAGAGGCCTTTGAGTTGGTGTTTAGCCATTTCAGCCCTGGTCAATTTTTGGATCTTTAATGGGGTGGAGGGAGTAGTGGGGTTTACTGGTTTAGGGTGAGGGATAAAGGAAGGCTTACGGTTTTGAGAGGAAACAATTTGTTGTGCTTCTTTAGCTTTTTTAGTAGCCTCCACCCAAGTCATAGGTTGAACCATGAGGACATGGGCTTGAATCTCCTCCTTGAGGCCACTGATAAAACACTCTCGAAAGAAAGCATCAGTCATGCCCTCTTTTCGAAAAGCCAGGTGCTCAAATGCAGCTATGAAGTCTTCTACTTTTCCTGATTGCTTCAATTTTGTCAAACAACCGAAATGGTTGGTTTTAGTGTCAAAGCGTTCATAAATCTCAGTCACAAATTGGGTCCAAGCAATATACCCTTGACGGGAAGTTTTTCTCCATTTCCACCATTTCCAGCGTTCTTGATCTAGATGGAGAACACCATACTGGAGTTTGGCCAAGTCATCTGTAATGTTCTAGAGAGAGAAATAATGTTCCATTTGGGTGACCCAACCAGTGAGGTCTGAGCCATCAAATTTGGTTACATCCACCCATGGAAGGTGTATGTCTCGTTGAAAGTGATGGGGCTGAAAGGAATGGGAAGAAGTTTCACCTTCAGTCTTTGTATGTGCATCAGGAAAAGAGTCATCGGTAGGGATATTGAGTTTGGTGTAGAGTGATGCAAAGATAGATTCAAGCTGGGTGGTTAGTTCATGTTTAACTTCCGCCATTGTGGACTGCACATATGCATTTACAGATGCATTTATGGTGGTATTGATGGATGTATCACAGGAGGCAATAGTAGCACTGAGTTGTTGCACTTCTTGTTGGGTCTCGAGGAAACTGGATTGCAAGGTGTTGAAGCAAGACTCTAGTTCTTGGCTATGGGTATGGGCCATGAGGATGGGTGAACTGAAAAGGGAGCGGCCAGGGTCAGAAATTTTTGTAGAAAAATGATATGGATGAATGTGATAAGGGAGAAGAGATGAATCTAATGGAATAGGTCTGAAGAATGCTGCAGTGCTGAAATCTCCAAATTCTTAACTAGAAAGAAATGTGTATTTACTTGGTGACCCAAACATAGATGCGCGGCAATAGATCTCGCCGGTTTAATTTGTTTATGTCTATGTTTATGTTCCCCAAGGGTTAGGTATTCAAGGGTTTGCCTTGTGCTATAGCTCTCTGATATACATGTGGGGTCCAATAGTAGTACTCGGCCCAATATCTCAGGGCACTAACTAAAGAGGATAGACCATACCCTTAGTCGTACTACCCGACTACCCAGGTACTAGAGAGTATATTCCCAAGTGCTATTCTCGGTGACACTATAGCAGTCTGGCGGCCGATAGGTTTATTTAAAGAGGGCTTCAGGAAATCTAGGTCGATCAGTACAAAGGTTTTGTCTGTTGTGCTACCACTCGAAGGGGTACCAACAGGGGTTACAAGGGTGGCCAATAGATGTGTGCTTAAGAACCACTTGTATTTCTTGCATGTATGAATCCCTCAACCATGGGTTTATGCACGTAACAACAGATCTCTGTGGCTTAAAGATGTGAAAATACGTCTCTACCCTGAAGAAAAAAAATCCCCACAATTTATGCCAAAGAAAGTGCTCTGATACCACTTGCAAGATACTAGATCTAATAAATATGCAGAACATAAATAAAATGCTAGGAATGGTAGAATAATAGTAATATAACCAACATAATCATCCACAATAACACAGAAATAATATGAGATCAACAATTGAAATAACACTTTGATTCAAAAAGCAATGTTCATAGGCCTCTTCAAGGGGGCAACCTCCAATCGAGCAACGCTTTGTTACAATAATCTCCAAGTTAGGGTTTTCATACCCTCGACCCTTATTTATACTAAATATGTCTATTAAGAGAAGCATCTAGAGGAAGATCCTTATAGAAGTGGAAGCTTCTATTAGGTCTTATCACATCCACCTTATTCTATTGTATTGAAAGGACTTATTAATATTGACCTTTATTACATCCAAATACATTGATCTACCTATGTGCAGGTTAGGACCTTAACAATAACAATGACACTACGGGGTCGAGACTCATAAGTAGCATGGTGCTTCCACATATATGGTTGGCCCAAGAGAACATAAAAAACATCCAGTGGGGAAACATCACATAATACCTCATCCTTGAAGGGTTGGATGTTGTATGAAAATCAACATTGTTGGCTGACACGAAGATCTCATCCTTGGCAAAACCACCCGATGTTGTATGGTTGCGGGTGTGTTGTTGTCGAAAAACCCAACTGTTTGACGACTTCTACTAAGATGAGGTTCTTATGGCTTCCACTATCAACAATAAAATGTAGCAGGGTCCCCTTCACCCACATCTGTGAATGAAAAAGGTGCTCCCCCTCTTCAATATCTATTGTTTCTTCTGGTTGAATTGCTATGATCGCGACAATAACAATGGGGTTTGCATCAATGATATTTCCTTTACCAGTATTTTCAGAATCAGATTCTGAATCAGGGTTCGGCTCCTTGTCTTTGATCTCGGCCATCAATGACTGTTTTGAGTGACATTCATCGGTGTTGTGCTAGGGGATTTTATGGAAATCACACCATTTTCCGGTGTCCTTTTTTGTCTTCCCATGACCCTTCTTTTCCTGTGGCTTGGACTGGTTTTCAAAAGAATGTTTGTTAGGTTTGTCTTTGTCATACTTTGGTTGTTACGGATTTTCATACCCAAACTCTCGTTTGTTCTGGTGCTTAAATTTTTGCTCAATTTTAACAACATATCAATAAGCAACACTGAGTGATGAGATGTCTAGAAAATCCATTTCAGTTTGGATGTATCTGTAGAGCCCTGCGGTATTTCAGAACCAAATGTCGTTCAAAGTCTTTGATACCCAGCTTGGTGCACAAGGTATGGAAGGTATTGGTGAACTCAAGAACTGCTTAGCCCCTCTCTTTCTGCAGCGTGGTCTATCTCATGTACTGTCTTCATAGTTGCCAACAGGGTAATACTGTTCCTTTACCACATCCAAAAAAGAATCCCAAGTGGGCTCAGCCCCATATATTCCATACTCCTCTGTGGAAGTATGCTCCCAGTAAGTTTCCCACCAATGTTTGACATGAGGGAGAGCTTTAAGGAGTTTGAAGATGATCTTTTCTCTATTGGAAAAATTGCGAACAAAGAAATAAGCTTCTAGCAGATTTAACCATTTTTCTAGGGCTTCTGCATCTATCTATCCTTCAAATACAGGAATAGAAAAATTAACTTGTACCTTGAAAGGTGAGGTGGCTCCAAAGTGGCCGCTTGATGAATATGCACCTGATACTATCGGGAGGTGTTGAATGATGTGGGAAAAATTCTCCATCATTTCGTCCCTCTGTCGTGTGAGAGCTTGCTCAAACAACAGACTGATAAGATCGTCTTCTCTGTCGTTTTTATTTTCTTTCATTATTGATGCTTTCTTGGGTGTGAAAGAGATATTTTCCTCAAGAGAGACAAGCTCGAGACCCGACTTTCTATATTTGGACCTCGTTGGGGGGCATGCACTGAAAAACGATCAGGATCAGCCTGCTCTGATACCATTGATCTGGATTATTTTCGGCACGAAATGAGAGCAGAGATATAATAAATAAATGTATAGAGATATCGCAGATATTCCATAATATAATAGAAATGTATCAGATATGCAACCATAAACACATATATATAGTAATACATGATTTCTATTAATGAAAGAATGTACAGAGACTGTAAAAATATAGAGTGAAAGACTCGCTAGAATGGTGGAAGCTTATCTCTGAGAAGAGATGTGACAGCTACTCACATTCGCAAGAAGATGATTACAATGAGGCTTTGAAGGCCTTTTTACAATAAACAGGAATGCTAAAATCCCTAGATATCCAAAAACCTAACCCTAGGAGATGAAGTGCCAAAAGTCATGTGGGCCCCATTTGGGCAAGTTAGTACATCAACTTCCCGGGGTCGTAACTTTTGCGAACGATCTCCGTTTTAGGCATGTGATAGCCCGTTGGAAAGGTATCTTTGAGGAGATTCATTTTGGGGGCTCAATAATTCCTTTATCTATCATTGAGAATATCAATCCTGAAAAACCTTCATTTTGGCCTTCAAAATGGCCCCGGAAGTTGAAACTACTAAAAATAGTAAATTACCAAAATTGTCAAAAAAATGTTTTGAGCCAATTGGAAAAGGTGGGTGGACACTGATATCCACCTAGATCATATATCTTCTTACATGGGAGTTATTATGGTTATTAATTTGGATCTTGATTTTTAGGTCAACTCTCATAAACCTCCCCCCTTGAATGGTGGTTCTAGTTATCAGTTTAGTGTGTTGGTTTTACATAGCTCTATACAAGGTGGTGGTTTCATTGGTTCTAGTCTTGGTTTGGGAGAATTAAGAGGGCCTCTTACAATTACAAAATATTCACACAAGGGTCGCAAAAGGAAAAATACCATTAGATATCGAGGAATTTTAATCTCCCTGGTAGTGGGAGAATATATTCAACTAGATCAAGTTGAGGATTTACTTCACAAAAACATGATGGGAAAGTTTTCTTCAGGTGTAGATCTAATATGATCTAGTTATTATCATGGATACAACAAAATTGGTACCCACTCTTGGGATATGGCCCCATTAGCCATTGTTTTTTGAGGGGGTGGTATGGTTTTGTTTTTATAAGTGAGAAATATGTGAGTAAGATACTGGTGAAGAGGTGGTTTTTGGATCATAACATGTTTGGTATAAAACCCTGACACCCCTTTTCTTATGCTTGTTCTGTTTTGGATGTTAGTATTCCTATTTGGTTCAAGTTTCCCAATATTCGATTGGAATTGTTGAATGAGGCCAATTTTAAGGCATTGGAAATGGCATTGGAGAGTATATCGTGGGTGATTTGGGGTTCTTGGAAAATAATTTTCGATCCATGGCTCATATTTTGGTTGATATCAATGTCATGCAGGGTCTCTATGGATCCTTACAAATTGTACATGGGGACATATCATTTTCTAAGACTCTGGATCATTTGGATGTGCCTTTCCACTATTATAGATGTCATATGGTGGGTCACTTAATGGTGGATTGTTTCCTTCCTTACACCCATTTACAAAAGGTGGTGTGACCACATGAAATTGTTTTTGGGTGTAAGGTGAAGAAGGCGATAAATTTAGATGGGTGTGTTATGTCAACAACCTACGCCCCCAAGGGGGTGTTTCAAATAAGATCAAGTTATTTGTTCTTACTTCTTAGGTCTTAAATGAAGTAAAGGAGTCTGATAGGGTTCTTCATATATCTCAATTATCATATTTAAATCCCCAACATGGCCTCTTCATTGGTGACATTTCTGTATGTATAGCCTATAGCTCAGAGGGGTTGGAGTGGGACAAGGACCGGTAGAAGGAACTATTTGTAGATTTAGATATTTCAAAGTATTAGTGGGAAATACTATAAAATATTTGGGATTCTACTTCTGAGCCTATCAACTCATCAGGTAAGGATTCCATTCCCCATCCTCAGTTGCTAATTATTCTATTGGTGGTTTGGAATCTATCATTTTCCATACTATCCCCCCACTTCATGTTAAAGAAACATTGGTCTCCTTCATATATCAAGGGGATGGGAATAGTTTTCATCTCCTGGAATCCCCATACATTGATTTTCCTTGTCCATATAACTCCTTAGTTTTCGGTGGGAAAGATCGTTATCTCCTTAGACCTCGCACTTCGAATTATATGTTAGGAGGCTTGGGATTTGATTTTCCCATAGATAGAGGGCATATTGAGGATGGAAACAAACCTTCCATTCCCATTGCATGAGAGATGACTTCGAGGGAAATATATCAAGGAATACAAAGAATTTTATCTAGGGTACTTAGAGATAGGAAAACCCTATCGGGTGTTCCCCCATGAAAATTTTGTCCATGAATGTCAGAGGGGTAGGAGGGAGGCCCAAAATATTATCCCTCAAGAGAATGATATAATATAATCCCCTAGAAATTGTATTACTACAAGAAACTATGGGTTTCACTGAAATATTATCAATATCCTCATAAAGCACATCAAGAGTTGGAAATTTTTGGGTCTTGAATCTCATGGGTCTTCAAGGAGTCTAATTTCGAGATTTTAGGTTTCTCTCATTTTTTCTTGCTCTTTTGCAATTCCTTTAGGATTGGTTATTTATATTCACAATAGGAAACTTGATATGGACTTTCATACATTGAATATTTGTGGGACCTACATCGACAAATAAATATTATGGGACAAAATTTATTCAGTCATTTTCTATAGCTATAAAATCTAATTGTAGGGGGTCATCTCAACCTCACAATTAGTCATAATGAAATTTAGGGTGTCCATTCTCAGGGGGACATATTGGAAAGTTTCTTCATTGATTGGTTTGAAAGAGTTAGTTGGGTTGAATTGGAGCCTATCAAGGTTGTCCCCACTTGGACCAATAACAAATTCAAAGATGATGCGGTCTCGAAAATACTGGATAGATTTATAGCTCACCAATATTTACTTTCTATTATCGGTCAATATAGAAAATGGACACAGAAGTTTCACATCTCAGATCAATTCCCCATTTACTTGGAGTTTGAAAAAATAACATTGATTTTAGGAACATATTTCAAGTACATTCCACATTGGGGTGAGAAGGAATATTTCAAGAATATGGTCTTGGTAACATGGATTCCTTTCGCCCATATTTTGGGGTTCTCTCATGTGCTCAATTAACACATAATATAAATCTTATCAAGTAAAAGGTGGCAGCATGGGATGTAAATAAAAGACAAAAAAGGATTCTACATCTCAAGGAAATTTAAGCCGAATCAACTTCTTTCAAATTTGATGTGGGTTTTTCAGTGGAGAAGATGAATCATATGTGACAACTGGAGAATCAACGTGTCAAATTATTTTTAGAAGAATAAAGGGAGTGGAAGTTGAAAAGAAAGGGCCTGTGGATTAAAGAGGGAGATAAAAATATTAAATTCTTCCAATATTATTCCATTCATAAGAATAATTATAACACTATATGTTATTTGGTAGATGAGGAAGGGAATAAATTCAACGGATTGAAGGATCTTGCAAATCTAGGGATCCATTTTAGGCAATTGTTTAAGGAAACTCTTCTAGGAAGATGAAAGAAAGGACTTATATCAACCAATTTATTCGGTGTATTTATTGCATATTATCAAATTATTTCAAAAATTCAAGAGTCTGAGGTAGGATGATGGGACTATGGAGTTGTTTGAGGACTTTTTTTATATTGTGGGGAATGATCTTCTTAGCGTTTTGGAGATGGTTTGTCTATGTGGAAGGATGTTGGGCAGTTTTAAACCTACTTTTATTTCCCTTATCCCAAAAGGAAATTGTAAAAATAATTTTAGTGATTTTCGAGCTATCTTTCTATGTAATTGTTTTTTAAAATTATGGAAAAAATTATAGAAACTAAATTAAATCCACTTATCTAGAGATTGATCTCAGATCAATAATTTAGTTTTATCAGTGGTATAATTTAGTTTTATCAGTGGTATATTGATTCATGAATCCATTGAGTTGGCTCAAGAAGAGGTTCATTCGATTAAAATGAAAGAAATATCCATTTGAGTCCTGAAGCTAGATCTTTCAAAGGCCTATGAAAGGGTTACATAAACCTTTTTAAAATTTCTACTTATTCATGTTGGCATTAATCTACAAATGGTGAACTTGATCATGTATTCTTATTTCTCTATTTTAATTAATGATATGATTTCATTGCTTTTTGGGCCATCCTCGGATCTACAACAAGGTTTCCCTCCCTCCATACTTGTTTCTTATTATTGTTTAAGGTATTAGTAGATTGCTAATAAAATCTAGAAAATAACAACTTATCTAAGGGATCTTGATGGGAATAAACATTCAAATCACACAACTTTTATTTATGGGCGATGTCACATTATTATTTAATAGCAATACCACTAAAGGTGAGAAATTCAAAAGGATCATTCAAACCTTCTACAATGCTATGGGCTATGGGATTGATGGTAAATATGGAAAAATATGACATATGGAATTAGATTACGTATGTTGGATATTTTGTTTTATCAAGCTCATGCACTAAAATATGGATTCAAATAATTGGGTTTCAATATCAAACCATATAAGAAAAACAAATAAGTATGGCATAGCTAATTGGAATTGGTTCCAAGAAAAGGTGTAAATCAAGATACATTTCTAGTTCAATCCTTGGCTATCCAGAGGGGGTCTCATTATTCTCATTAAATCTTACTTGAGGTAATTCATAAGTATTGGCATTTTTTGGTGCTTATCCCAAAAAGTATTTTGAATAGAATTTGAAATATTTCCTTCAACTATATGTGGAAAGGATCATTAGAATATTTAGGGGAACATCTGGTTATTTGGTTGTGGATTTCTCTTCCCAAGGAACATGATGGATGAGGCCTCAAAAACATATTTTATTTTGGGAAAGCCTTGGAAGGTAAATCATTGTGGTCTTTCCCGGAGGAAGATTCTAATTCCCAAATACATAGAACCTGGGTTAATATGGGATTGGATACACTCACAAAATAATACTCCTTTAAACTCCTCTAATCAATGGAAGGAGATCTCTCGGGATTTTCATGTTGTTGTTGTTCAGCTAGCTTGGAAGGTAAAGTTCATTTCCATGGTTCATATTGCTAAGGAAGCTATTGTTGGGTGAAATAAAAATACTTTCCTTCCAAATGAGATAATCGAATTCCTTAGGGAGAGGGGATTTGGTACCTTTGATAGAATTTCTAGGGAGAATACCACTTCGATCTGGCATCAAGTATGGATGACAATGTTGGATCTAAATCTTAAAGTTGCCTTGCATGAACATTGGGACCAATTTATTTCTCAAAATAACAATGCTCATATTAAGAGAGTGGAAGGTGATGATGATTTGGTTTGGGTGTATAATTATACTAGGGACAATACACTACTAATATGGGATATCTATCTTTGAAAGAGAATGACCCAATCAAAATTATTTGGTGGTATAAAGAAGTTCAAATTCCCTCTAAAAAGAATTTTATTATTTTGGTTGATCCTATGAAATAGGATACTAAAGTGGATTAGAATGGAATGGAGGGGATTTGAGGGTCTGGGTATATGCTCCCTTTGTTGTGTAATAAATGAAGATAACCTTCAACTATTTTTTCATTTCCCATTTACAATACAAGTGTTACACCAAGTGACATCCAAAATTAATATTCAAAATATTTGTGACAATTCGATAGTTGAATATTACTATAGAATATAATTCAAGAGGTTGTCTTTGAAAAAATTTCAGGCACTCCCATTGGTGGTGGCTTGGGGCATTTAGGTTGAACAAAACAGATAATTGTTTGATGAAAATTCATCAAATCCATATATAGTGGAAATTAAGAATTTATCTTGGATCCATACTCATTTGCGTTCCACAAATACTTTGGCTCGAGAAATTTGATCTTAGTGGAAATTTGAACTTTTTCACCGGAATCTAGCAAAACATATCTTGGTGACATCATCACTTTTTGTTGTTTAAATTACATTTTTGAATGCATAAATGGATTCAACACCCTTGAAAACCACTAGGGAACTCGAATTATACACACTCAATCAATTCAATATGGAGTTCCAACAAATTTTGACTGGATTTCAGTAAAAATTGATCGAAAAATATGCCCTTAAAAATTCCAAAAAGTCGAACTTTTAGAATATATATATAGAAGACATAAATTTTTATTATTTTATTATTTTATATTATTATTTTAATATTTTATTATTACTTTAAGGTCTTAGGTTATATGAACATCTCCCCATATTGAGTTGTTGTGTGTATCTTCGTATATACATACATATATACTAATATTAAATATATAATATTGTCATAATATAATATTAATTAATAACTATAATAAAATAAAATTATGAATACATACTTAAGAAAAGGTCAATACTTAGTATATCTTATTATATTATAATACAAATGTGAATGTGGCTCATGTATTTAGAGGACACACTTATTATAATTTATTATAATATAATACAAATGTGAATATTCGAAACATATTAGAGCATACTTGTTATATCAATTAAAGATGAAAAGGTCAACCCATGTTGCCAACTAATATGAATTAATTATTATATAAAAATTATATAATACTAAATTAATAAGTATATTACAAATTTATAACTACTAATTAAATATTATATTATAATAATTATATAATATTTCAAATTAATAACTATAAAATATAATAATATCATTATACAATATAATAATAAAAATACTAAAATCAATATTTTTTGTTGTTTTGTTGACTTTAGAAAAGCTTTTAAAATGGTTCCTAGGAAAAACCTTTGGAATAGGTTGGAAGAGATAAACGTAACTCTTGAGTTGAGGGCTCCTGCAATAAGGATTTATGAGAAAGTTATTACTATGTTTTAAAACACTAAGGGTTGGTCAAAATACAATATTTTTTTTTTGTAAATAAAAGTAGATCCTTATATTAATGACATTTGTAGGTTGTACAATGACAAGTGTGAGCCACCTGTTTAGCCACAGATGGGAAACCAGAACAGGTGGCTCTTAGATGTTTAGAGATTGACACATAATCTTGTATGCTAGAATTGTTTGAACAAAACTGCTTACACAAAATTATGCATCCTATCTGCGTAAACAAAAAAATGTGTACAGTATTTATATGGTCTCTAAGACCAACTATTGATAGAGATGTTATTAACAAAACTACATAAAGGGTATGTGAAAAAATGATGTGTTCTTATATACTATTTCTATGGTAAACTAAGCAGTTAATCGTGCAACTAGAATTGATGAAGAACCATAACCTGGAGACTTCACTCCATTGTCGAGTCTATTTGTCCATGAATTGTGTAGACCAGGGTGAACCGTTGGCCGCATGTTCTGCATCTGGCGCACATAGGAGCACCCGCTAATGCGTCGAATAGGATGTCAAACCTTTGGCCAAGGATGCTCTAAGAGTGCATCTAATCACCCTATTTCTGCCTAATTTCAAAGAGGGGTTGGAGGTTCTCCTCCGTGAGGCGATTTGAAAATTGTTGAGGTTGCTCCTCCTCTATTTACTTTCTAGCAACCTCTATGGTGATCTCATTGGTTTATGTTGTGATTTCCTCCACTTTTGATCTTGGGGGGATTTCCTCCACGACCATACAACTACCATCGTCGTAGTATGGGTCATGTGGATTAAGATTTGGGGGGCGAAGAGATTGGTGGCCAGAGGAGAGAACTCACACGAAGGTGGCACCTCCTCCATAACCGATATCAGGCCATGGATAAAAAGAGGGGTGGATGGAGGAAAGTGTTCAGATGAAGGGGACGCTTCCTCCTTCACTGAGCTGACGCCATGGAGCTGAAGAGGAGCGGACTGAGGAGCCTCCTGCGGCCTTTGGTTGGTGTGTTAAGGGATTGAAAAATGGTCAATAAGAGCCAGTTGGTAGGGGGAGAGCCTATTGGGATGGGAGAGGGTGTTGTAATAATGAGCACCCCTCTTGGATTTACCTCTTTCCCTGGGCATGATGGGAAGATTATGGAGGTGAAGGGTTGTGGGAATGGAGGTTGAGAGATGGTGCTGGGAGAAGTGGGAGAAGGCACTGGTGGAAATGCAGAGAAGGAGCTTATGAGTGTTAGGCGAGTATGGAGGGAGGAGGGTATCAGAGACAGGGTAGATGGAGAGAGTGCTCAAGAAAAAAACACAGAGAGCAGCAATGTTGAAACACTTAGAAGAGCCTAAGAGAAAGAATGGTGGAATACACTAGGGCGGATGAAGAATGGAGGAATACACCAGGGAGAAATCTCGTTTATTGCAACTCATCCCTAATTTGACATCCCTTCTTTCCATTGAATCTGAGTTGACAAATGGCCTAGTGTTGGTACACCTGGTATGGATTGCTTGTGTGGCCATTAACCTGACATGTCTAGCCAGGTGCACTACCATAACTTTCCTCATGGTGTGAACCATGGGGAAGTTAATGATTGTGTGTTGGTGGTTAGGGTTAATAACTCCCTTCGTTGCCTGGTTCCAAGTTTCCTCGAACTTTGTCCAGGTGGTACCCCATCTAGGCGAGTGAAATCCTGTTGGGATAGATCCTTGCAATGGATCTAGAGGGACGAGCTTTGGGACTACCTTGTATTGGTGAAAATGACCTGCTGCGTGGAATCAACCCCCGCATTGGACAAAAAGAAGCTCAAGAGTTAGGGATAGAGAGTTCACCTGGTTCAGTGGGTAAGTCTTCCTAGGTCCACTCTTGTAGCTGAAGAGTTTCTTGGAGATGTAAGAGGATGGTGGTCCACAGGAGGGTGGGAAGGGAGGGTCGGGAGTGAAATATTTGGTTGTTCCACTCTTTCCATAGTTTCCAAACAATAAATCCTAGTATGAGTTACCAGGTTCTATTCAAGATAAGAATTTTGTAAGATATGAGCCCCCAATCCCTAATTGTGTTTATGATGTAGTTATTAATCCATTTAGTTCTTATCATGAGTTGGGTGGCCTGATTCCATATTTCCTCCCTAATTGGACAATTGTTTAGGAGGTACTCTGTGGTTTCTGCCTGATGGTGGCAGAGGTGGCATATTGAGGGTCCTATGAAACCTTGTTTTTGTAGGTTGTCCCAACTTAAGATATTTTTCTAAATTAGAATCCAGTGGAAAGTGGAGATTTTGGGCCAGAATTTTGATTTCCATATTGTTGTCTAGATGCGATATTTTTGAATATTTTGAAATTTTCCTGTAGAGTATATCCCTCCTTGACTGTGAAATTTCCATGCGATGTGTGTCCCCATCTGAGAATATCTGGGTCTGTGCTTATCTGTATTTGCCTTTGGATTGTTTCTTGTTTCCAGTGCTGTAGGTCACAATCTGTTTCCACTTGGAGTTCCTAGTGGGTTGATTTCCAGCTTCACCAGGGGGCATTGTTGGGGGTGTTTGACCAAAGTTCTCCCGCTTTGACAGTGTAAAGGTCTTGAATGTCATTTTCATAGGATTGTATGTTTTATTCCAATTGAAGGGGTGGCAATTGCTTCCAGGAATGCGTCCAAAATAGGGAATTATGGCCATTACGAATTTCCCAAAAGTCATGTTCATGTATTAGTGGTCGGTTTTTCCAGGCCATGTTCCAAATGTTGGAGCCTTGAATTTTCTCCTACATCCTAATGAGATGAGCTTCATGTGTATTTGTGTTTCCATATTTTTGTCCAGATCTCTACCGGATTTTTGAGTCATCTCCACCATATCTTTGAGTCTATGGTGTTATTTAATTTTCTAGGGTTCCTAAGGCCCATACCTCCTAGATATTTGGGCTTACAGTCTTTGTCCCAGTTGACTAAGGCCCATTTTTTTTTTCGGGTTGTGGCCATGCCATAGAAAGTTCCTTTGCATATTCCTTATTTTCTTTATGATGGATTGGGGGGTAGCAAGGTTTGGGAAGAGGTAGGCAGGGACGGCTTGAAGGATGAATTTAAGAGAGCAATTATGGATGGGAGGTTAAGGGAACAAAAGATCCAGTTTCTAAGACAGTTGGAGATGGAGAGGAGGAGAGAGTCCCAGGAGATGTTTCTAGTTGTCGATTTGGAAAGAGTGAGTCCCGGGTATTGACAAGGTAGAGAGCAGATGGGAATATTCAAAAGTTGTGAAATGTGTTGTTGGATGGCTTTAGGTGTATTGAAAAAGAAGAGCTACAATTTGGCCAAATTAAAGGTGGTTTCGGAAGCTTCGCTGAAATCATTGAGGATGGATCTCAATTTGTTTGTTTCTTGAGGGGGAGAAGGGTTGGGAGGGGACTCTGTTGACAAGGATTGAGAAGAAGGTTGAGGATATGAGGTTTATTTTCCAAGAGATCCAATAATTTCTAAAACCAAAAGATGTTAAGAGGGATTTCATGTACTTCCAGCTTAATTTGTCAAAAACTTTTGATAGGTCAAGTTTTAGAAGCATACTGGGAGTACGGGTGCTTTTGAGTGAGTGAATGATTTCATGGACTAGGATGAAACTGTCCATGATTTTCCATCCTTTGACATACCCTTATTTCTCCTTGGAGATGATGAAGGCGAGTATTGGCTTTATTCTTAGAGATATGACCTTGGAGATGATTTTGTAGATCACATTCCATACTGCTATTGGTCTGAAATTCTTTGAATTTGTAACCCTCTCTTCTTTGGGGATTAGGGTGAGAAAAGTGGCATTTAGTGTCGGGAGAACTTTTCCTGAGCTGCATGATTCCTCCACCAGCTGCCACACTTATTCCTTTAGCATTGGCCAACAGGAGTGGAAGAAGTCTTTTGTGAAAACATCTAGGCCTGGTGCCTTTCATATGGGTAGATCCTGGATAGCCTGATCCACTTCTACTTGTGCTATGGGTTTCATGAGAGTCACATTATGTTACTGGGTGATGAGAGTTGGGATACTTTGGTTCACCCACTCTATTGTCAAGGTGTGGTCGACGTGGGGTTCTAAGAGGAGATCCTTGTATAATCTTGAAAGCTTGTGCGTTATTTCTTGATGTGTTAACAAGGTGTTTGCCTTTTTGTCTTCCATCTTCATAATGCGGTTGATGAAGTGTATGTGGATCATGGAGAGGTGGAATAATTTGGTGTTTTTCTCTCCCTCTTTGAGTCATTGAACCCGATATTTTTGTCTCCAAAGGATTTTGTCCTTCTTGTATATTTCTTCTAGTTTCCTTTGGATGTCATTCTCCTCCCATTATTGAGTGATTCTGTGCCTAGAATGAATGATTTTCTCTTGAAGGTCCTCTAGTTTTTGTTCCAACATTTTCCTTTCTTGAAAGATATTCCTGAATACTTCTCTGTTCCATTTGCACACCTGTTATTTGAAGTGTTTTAGATTTTGTTGGAAGTAGTACATTTTGGTTCCCTTCTGGATCTCCACGTTGTTCCACCAATTTCAGGCTAGCCCCTGGAAGTCCAGGTGGGTGATTCAAAATTTCTCAAATCTAAAAGGTTTGAGCTTGGGGGTCGCTATTGTGTCTATCCAAGGTTGAACAGGCTAGTGGTCCAAACCTGCCTTCAGGAGAATGTTGGATTCTACCATTGGATCTTCCAATAGGAGGGCTTCTTAGATTAGGAAGTGGTCTAGCCTGCAGGCAATTTTTTTGTTCCCTAATCGTTTGTTGGTCCAGGTGTAGGTTCCATTGCCATTCTCTATGTCGACCAGATTGAGGTGTTCTACGAGCTCCTGGAATTTTATGTTGTCTTGTTAAAGGCATTTTTTTCCTCCCTTTTTTTCTTCCAGCATGAGGATCATATTGAAATATCCACCTATTATCCATCGCTTGTGCTCTTCTATAGAGCATAGGTAAGCCAGGCTTTGGAGAAAGAGATCCTTATCTTGGTTGTTTTGCAACCCATAGGAGTTGGTAATAAGCCCGTCTTTCTCCGAGCCAATAGCTCGGTAAAGATATGTAAGAGTGCTTGGTGTAGAGAAACCTTGGTTTAAGATAACTGTAGTAGGGTTCCATAGAATGGTAAGACCCGCTACTGCACCTTTCGAATCTGAATGATAGGAGTTTCAATTACACCATCATTTTTTGAGTATGTCTTCTTCTATTTTCCCCACACATTTTTTTCTTATAGCAAGAGAATATCAGGGTCTTCATTTTTTACACAGTTCCAAAGAATCCTCTGCTTGGATCTCTCATTTAGGCCTCTAATGTTCTAGGCGATGATCTTCATTATTAACAATTTGGTGGGTGGGAAAAGGAGCTCTCTGAAAGCCTTTGTATCTTCCCTGAGTTGATCATGTAGTTTCCTACCTCTTTTATTAGTTGGTGTGCTGATTTTCTCCCGCACCTTTTTTTTTCCTTTGGATTTCTCCTGGGCTCTGGGTTTGGGTCCACACTTATGCCAAGTCTTGAGGTGGCCCTTGATGATCAGTCAAGGAAAAACTTATGGACTTTTCTGAGTTGGTATTCCGGTATAGTTTATAGGTCCTTCTTGTTGAGTTCTTCTTCTATCATGTTTAAGTCGATTTCTGATGGGTCTTTCTTGTCCATTTCCATGACTGTGTCTTCTTCCCTCTCTGGTTCTTTCCTTGAATTTGGATAATCCTGGGGGTCCACTTGGTTTCCTTGAATCAGGTGTGCTTGTGGCTGGTGATATTCCTTGTTGTTGTTGTGTCCTATTTCCATAGATTTGTGTGTATTTTCCACCTCTTTGGCCTATGGAAGTTGGTTGATGGCTTCGAAGGAGTTGGTATTGGGGTTCTTTCTTCCATGGTTGGTGGTGGATTTTTTCTATGTTTGTCTTCTGCGATTCTGAATTTGAGTGGACCCTTCCTTTAGTTTCTCTTTAGCTTATGTCTTGGGGGGAGCATTTAGGGGACAGTCCCTAAAGATATGCCCATGTTCATGGCATTTTCAGCATCGAAAAGAAATGTGTTCGTAGTCTATGGTTTGAGCCCATTCTTCGTCCTAGTATTCCAGGATTACTGAGCCTGATAGGGCTTTGGAGATGTTCATATAAACACATATTATTGCATAGGAGGTGTATTTTATTTGTTTTGTGGCTTCTGAGGACTTAACATGTTTTCCCAGTGTATTACCAATGCCCATTAAAATTTCTTCCAACCAGAACTCTTGAGGCATGGAATAGAGACGAATCCATATCGGTGCATAGGCAAAATCTTCATTTTCAGAGCATAAGAGGTTTTTCCATAAGCGCAGGTAGAGACCTGCATAGTTGTAGAAGTATGGTTCTCCTTAGAAGATGTGATCCTTGTCTTCCAGGTTGTAAAAGATGATTGTGAAGAACCCTTTGGAGCTTAGTTGGAGCTCATAGTCTCCTTTGGGATTCCACTATGTCTTGATCCAATGAGTGAGGTCCTTTTCTGAGGGCTAGAGACCTAGGAATTTGATCATTAGGGAATGGTCTCTCATGAATTGTGCGTGCTCCCCTATTTCGGTTGTTTTGATGATGTATCTGGGTGCTACCAGAGCTTGAGGGATGCATTTTCTAGGTATCTAGATGCAGCTGCTTTTGGATGCAAAGATTTTTCATCCATGTTTGCTCCTGTGCTTCCATTAGTCTCTTATTGCATGTATTTTTATCTTAAGTGTAGTGGAGTTTCAAAGGACGGTCAATGTGCACGAGCATTTTCTGGATCATTTTCTACTACGTTATGGTAAGAGAGGGTTTTTACCTNNNNCCCCCCCCCCCCCCCCCCCGTCTACCCTCATTCTGTTGTGTTAGAAGGAGTTGCATAGACGTGTGTGCTAGTCGCGTACAAAGAGAGCCTACTATGTAGAGGGTAGAAGGTCATCAATTGCATGAAACCCTAGCTGGTTTAGAGTTTTTCGTTGATTCGCTTCGGTAATTTGGAACTAGGGTTTTTTCAATGACAATACATTATTAATATATATTGGAAGCACACATTATTATTGATATATAATAATAATGGAAATATAATAAATAAATTATAATAGATATCATACAATAACAAATAATTATTCTTGACTTTTATATTTCCAACTCAACCATTATAGTTGACTCAATTCTTTGAAATTTTATTGGTTATTGAATTTCCAACTCAACAAGCATGGTTTTTCTTATAAGACCCATTTTGGAGCAAATTTCGTCTATTTTCAACTATATGGCTCTCCATAGGTTCTTTGAACAAGGTTTCAAAATGGGCATGTCTGTTGGCCAAAAGATCATTCAACAATATGAGTTTAAAACCATATGGAGCCTCCAAATCCAAAATATTGTTGATTATTTTCCTGTGAGTGGCAAAGTTATGGAAGAAATTTGTATTATTGTCTCCCTCCTCAATCCATATTGCTCGACTTTTGAGCCTCTAAGTGGTTTCTTCTATCGCCAAGAGATAATGTTTTTGTTCTTCGAGTGGTTTGAGTTCTTCCTGTTCTTCTAAGGTAAAAATGCTCACCAAGTTTTGTGAGAAGAGCCTACCTATATTCTCCTCTATGTTCATTAAATCAACCTAACACATTTATCACATTCTGCAAAGGAATATTTCCAGGCCATTGGTATCTCCCTAGACATACCTAATGCATCTAGTGTGCTAAGACTCTAGTTTGGTAGAAGGGGATTCAAAATTTCCATTGCCTTGGCCTTGAAGGCCATTGTTTCCTGCAAAATTAAAATATCAAACTTGTATAGAGAAACAACCTTATGAGGGATTGTCTCTTATGGGAACCCCCTGACCCTCTCACATTCAAAGACAAAATTATCATGGGAGAACCACTCCAAAGGGATTATAATCTCTAAGTGCCCTATAAATGATAAATTGTATGACGTGTTGAACCTCCTTCAAGGCCTTATGTTTGGATTTTGAGATAAAGGACTTACAAAATGCCTAAGATGGTGGCTCCACACATGAAGCCAAGCACCCTTTGACTATCATATGCTCAACAAACTCATAGGTTTGTGAGAGTGTAAATGATATTGTGAGGAGAAAGTATTAGGTGGATTTGTTGAGGGAGAGGGATTCTTATTGGAGACTTGTGATCAAATATGGACATTAGTGTCACCCTCATTCACCAAATTGTCTAATGTTGAAAATCCCTCATCTAAACCCATAGGATGGACTTTAGGATTAACTGAACCAGAGATTGGAAATAAATATTTTCATGGGGAAATATAACCTAACTCCTTTTCGATAGGATCAAGGGAAAATAACATACATTGAGCCTTTGATACGGTGATCCCATCCTAAGGCATATGACAACCCTTATTGTGTGAACATTGAGCTTAAAAAATACTATAGATGTGATCATCTAGTGTTACCCCTCTCTCTTTTTTGGGATCTTATGTAAATGGAACTATGACTAGCTCTTTTGGGAGAGATCTATTAGATTTTTTAATCCATGTTTGTCTTTCCCTCTAAAGATACATTGTAAGTGGACAGTCTTGCCTCAGATACCCTACCTATCGACACCTAGTACAATTGAATGGTAGCTTCCAATAGTCAAGGACCTATGAAAAGGAGCCCAATTTCTAAACAATGTTTAGTTCCAACAAGAGTCATTTTCTTAAGTCCAATTTGACAAGAACCTCCACCACCATTTTTTTCCTCTTGTTCCAGACTCTAATCATCGAAGGCTATGAATTTTCCAAGAGAATTTAGTATTGTTTCTAACATCGGGCCTTAACATAGCTCCAAAGGGAGCCTTGGAAGCAATACCCAAATGTGTTGGACAACAAAAGGCTTAGATCGAGGGTCAAACCTTGGGTGTGATTTCTTTAAGACTAAACAAGGGCCCTAGAGCCAAGCCCGTGCTAAAATCACCTTCATGTCTTTCTCAAACTTGAATTCGAAACAAAGCCTCCCCTTAACCAATATATGAAATCTCAACGAATAACCCAAGACTTAAATAATAATTGAAGCTCTGTGAAGATACCCCATTGAGCTATACCTAGCTAGAAAATATCCATCCCCCTCAACCCCCATCATGTAGTCCACATTTACTTTTATAATAGGGATAGAGTCATCATTGCAATGACCCTTAACAATCCTTAAATCTCTCTAAATTAAGATACCCCATAGAGCTATACCTAACTAGAAAATATGCATCCCCTCAACCCCCATCCTGCAGTCCATCTTTACTTTTCTAATAAGGATGGAGTCATCAATGCAATAACCCTCGTTAAATTGTACTCACTCTCCTACCACTATTTTCCTTTTCCCACCCTTTCTACACCCCATTTGATACTTACTCATCTCTATTTTAAACTTAAATAAATATTAAAAACAAACATCACTTAAAACAATTATTTTATTAAAATCAATTAAAAAAAAACAAATTAACAAATAAAAGTAGAAAACAAAAGAAAATAAATATTAAAAACAAACTTCATTTAAAATAAATATTTTAAAAAAATTTAAAAAACACACAAAAAAAAATTAAGAAATAAAAGAACTAACTAACTAATAAAAATTAAAAAATATTTTAAAATAAATAAAAAACCAAAATATACTTAAAAATTAATTATAATTGAAAAACAAAGAAAAAAAAAACATCATTACTTCCATCACCTTCTCTAGTGTCACTCTATTAAAAAAAAAAAATCCTTTTGATTACAGGCTTTATCAAAGTCTGGGCCTTTGTTTTTTAATAAAATCTTTAACTCTCTTCATTAGGATGAGAAGGTGAAGCGTTAAACTTTTAAATTAAGAAACATAAATGATATTAATTAGTAATAACTCTAGTGTCACTCTATTAAAAAAAAAAAATCCTTTTGATTAAAGGCTTTATCAAAGTCTGGGCCTTTGTTTTTTAATAAAATCTTTAACTCTCTTCATTAGGATGAGAAGGTGAAGCGTTAAACTTTTAAATTA
>CBVK0101102804.1:0-17024 GCA_900067695.1 Picea abies | reverse complement strand
GATGAAGCCTAGAAATCACCTAGAAACCACACAAAAGATGTATTTGTGAGGGTTCAAACAAATATTATACTAGTGGCATCAGGTGAAAATGGCCCCCAAGTGACCTAGATGATCCTTGTGGCACTTGGACCGAGCAACCAAGTCATCTAAGTATGCCTCTACAATATGTTTGATTTCATGAAATGTGTAATACATGGCCCGTTGGAAGGTGGCTCCAACATTTTTAAGACCAAATGGAAACTTGTGATAAGAAAAATTACCCCAAGGACACATAAAGGTAGTCTTGTGCTGATTTTTGGTTTAATATAGATTTGATTATATCCATAGAAATCATCCATGAATAGAATATTTCACTCCCGATACATTCATCAATAATATGATTAATGAATGGGGTTGGATAATTATCCTTTGGACAATATTTTTTCAAATCCCTATAATTGACACAAACCCTAACAGTTCCTTATTTCTTAGCGATTAGAGTGATGTTGGAAACCCACTTGTTCAAGGGAATCAGATAGATAAACTGAGCACGAAGAAGTTTTTAGACCTCCACATTGATGGAAGTAAATTTATTTGGGTTAACAATCTAGGGGTCAATTCCAGACATTTATTCATACAACCAAGAAAAAACATCACATAATTATTTTAATAAGGATGCATATAGTTCAATTTATTGGGCCAAACAATAAACACCTATCAAGATGTGTTCCACGACACCTGGTTTTTGTGAAATGTCAATGGGTATAGTTTTGGAAATGTTGGCCAAGTTCCCTTATGAAAATATGTTATGAGTCATAATGGGATATTGGGACTATTGAACATTACCAGTGGCAACAAGATTTTTAATGTGTTCCTCAAATTGTTCCAAATTAGGAAGGAAAGACACACAAAACTGAAAATCCCCCCATGGATTATCAAGTAAAGCCATGACCTCCATTATAGCTTCATTGGATATAATTTTTAAAGATAGGAAGTCATCTGAAACAAGAAGGAGAGTGATGGCCCAGGAAGGCCTTAGGTATTGATCATATTCCACATCCTAAGGGGAATCCAAATCAAAGTCAGTGGATGTTGATTAGATCTCTTAGTAGGCAATATCTACCATATTTAGAGGCATGGATGCTCCATATGAATCAACATACTTGGGATGAGGTACCACCCAGGGATCAAAATACCCTAGGGATCCACTGGTAAAAGATGAAATCATGTTTATAGGAAAAATATTTGTAGTAGGAGATGGTCGAGGAAGGGGAAAAATACCCATGAGTGAAAGGTCTTTGAACATCCCCACACTAACATGCATATAAGACTGTTGGGTATCAATGAAAAAGGGTACATTAGACCCTGCATTGGATCCAAGGTCTGGGGTACAAAACACAAGTTGATCAATTGTCTCAATTTTCCCTTGATGAGGGAAGCATAAAGCCCTAAATATCGACAAGACAACCGCAATCATCTCATAGAACCAAGTGTGCCCAACTAGTAAATTATACTCAAGAGGTGCATCGACAATATCCACATTAATAGAGAAAGTCTTATCACCTAACTCAATGGGTAAGGTGGTGATTATTCCATGGGGTTGGAACATATGACCATCGAACGCTTTCAACAATGTGGCAGAAGAATCAAGCTTAGGATAATTGAGGGACTTTGAGAAAGAAATATACATGATGCAAGTTGAGGCTCCTTCATCAACCATGTTGTGGAATATGTTTTCCCTATCGATCACACTTTAATATGGAAGGTGACCTGATGGGAGAGCCTATGCATAACTTGATCATAATCGAAGGTTATCAAACTCGACTCCAAGGGATCAAACCTGCCAATGAGAGACAACAAGGATTTTCATTGCGTTGGGAAGCCTTGGAGAAATTTGAGTGAATACATGGCACAGGGTGCCTAGCCCAAGTCTTCCAAAATACTATATTTGTGGGCGACCCATGTGTTCAGATTATGTGTCATGTGTTGAAGAATTCCCTTCAAGGGGAGAAGTGGGGTGTCAAGGGATGTATTCTCAATCTGAAGAGGGCCACCAGGCTGGGAATAATATGTTGGCTCATGCATAGCAAGAATAGGCTTGAAAGTGTCATAGTTCTTGGCTCCAATCTATAAATTGACCATTTGGTCACACATGAAGATGAAATAATTCAAGGAAAACCCCTCATGATGAGGGGTACCTACCATGCCCCCTTGGAGAGGGATAGGGTTTTTTGCAACCATATGATGAGGTTGAGAGGGAAAAGGATGAGTTAAAAAAATAGGTTGTTGGGTGGCATTTTTCTATGCCAGATAGCAATGGATCTCATCCTTCTGAGGACATTGATGAGTAGGGTGGTCCTCTGTACAAATTTTGTAGGGAACTAACTCTTCCTCTTTTCTTTCATGCCTCCCTCCTAATTTTTTTGGGTGGGATCAGTCCCTTTCTGAATACTATAATTTTTCTTCTTACTCTTATTTTTTCCTCCAATTTTTTGGGGATTCTTTGATTGTGTGGAATGCACTTAATTCACCTTAGAGTTCTGAGTAGGGACTGTGGTAGTTTGATCATTAGAGCTAGTATCTAACAAGTTTGATGAGATTTACATGTGACTCAGCTGGTCAACTAATTGTTTCATAGAGGCATGGGAAACATAACCAGCCACACCATCGACATAGGGTCATTGGTTTGGATTCTTTGGATCTGTCGATGGTTTAGGATCATGTGGGGTAATTTCATACAACATACCTGACTGATATTAATCAAGTCCAAGTGTTGGGAACACATAATGTTTTTCTCCTCAATAGCCACTCTGGCCATAGTTACATCCTTGGAAATGGTTGGGAGGGATTTGGTGAACCCCTCCATCAAGAGATTATCTAGGATCTAGGTCTTGATCATCCTTCTCCTTCATCACCACTCATGTATATCATCAAAAATGTGGGTGACGATATCTGGACATAGTGATGTTAAGATCTTTGGTCCTATATCGTATCATATGGGTAGTTGGTAATGTGTTAGAAACGCCATTTCCAAGTCATTGAATCTTTTAAAGGAAGCTCCTTGTAACTTAATATACCACTAAGTGGAACTTCTAGCCAGGGATATTTGGAAAAGATGTAGCCTCACACTATCATCCATAAAGTAATTGGATGAGCACCATAAGTGATACGTCATGATGTGTGTGGAGGGGTATTCTCTCGGATTTATGTTGAATTTTGGTATGTATGATGGTAGCTTCGTAGGAATGACCAAACATGTAGGGTTGTGGGCAATAGGTTCATTCATCAAGTGCAATAGATTAGGTAAGTCTAACGTTACAAGGAGGGAAACAATGTACGAGCAAATGAATACTAGGATAGAGACAATGTCTCTTTTGTCCCAGATGAACATTGTGGTCCTCCTATGTTCATACTGCTGGAAGGTTGAGGTGTTCCTAAAGAGTGAGTGCCCCCAGGGATGGTGGCACTTCCAGGAGCATGGTTTCTCTCATGACCAAAAATTCCCCCAAGGATAGGTGTAGACCCTACGGGAAAACAATTCCCAAAATTAGTCCCAGGAAAAAAACCTCTAGGACCTGAGGTATTGAAAAAGGGAAAGCCTCACCATTATGAGAAGTTACTCCTAAGTGGTTTACCCCCATGGAAAGGTGTGGTAACCCATGGGAAGTCAAAAAATCCTGACATAATATTTTTCCCAGATTGACTATATATAACCCCAAAACCACTAGGAATGTTCCATCCAAAGGATACACCCACATCTAACGATGTTAGGTCGCTCATAGGAATGGTGGAGGTGGAAATAATTCCACCTCCCGTGCTGAAACCAAGGCTCGAACCCCCACTGGAAAACAAATCTAGAAGTGGGCATAATAATATAAGGGATGGGTGTAGGAATGTTAGGTATACAAACAGATGGAAAATAAGACATAGTCAGGGTCCCCTAGATCGAGGAACCTGTAGAAAAATGCATAGACAATGTTGGTCCAATAGTGATAAGAGAAGGTAATGTGGAAATCACTTGGATTCCCTTGGTCCCTCTTGCATATGGGCTTGATGGATTAGTTACACTGGAAAAAAAAATTGGTCCTAACATGTTGGGAGGATTTCTAAACAAAGAAAAAGGTGCACTAAAATGTTCCCTTACTTGGACAAGTATGGGTGCTTCAGGATCAGTCAAAGGAGGGTTAAAGTTTTGTGGAGTAATTTCTTTGAACACTTCCACCTCAATCAAACCAGTCTCCTTAAACCAAACATGAGACTATTTGTATTCTTGGTCACCTATTTTTCATCGCTTCAGAGGTGATTGTTCCTCCATGATTGACTCTAGTCCTTGTAACTAATAGGACCGATGCGATAATTCATCTATAATGAAAATAATAGGTGTAAATCAAAACACAATTCAACCTAAGTTCAATCTAGACTCATAATCAAAGAACACACCCCTATAAAATATAGGAAAACAACAAGAAAACCAATGTCTTAGGGGGCTTTCTGAAAACCAACCCTCCATGAGAGATGAAGAAACCACAATATTGGCTAGCGAAGGTATGAGGAGTAGTTATTATGATTTACATGAAACAACCCTGACCGGTGCAATCACCCTTTATTAATGTGGGCATCCTCCAAGGGAACCAAAACCATGAATGAACATATCCCCTAGGTACTATAGGCATGTCCCATTTACAATCACCTATGTAGGCTACCTAGGAATGGTAACCAAGGCTACCACCTCACAATCAATGACCAGGAGAACAATCATTGGTTAGACCACATGTAAGGGAAAGGTAACTACGCTCGAAGCTTCAAAGATATCACCTTACAAAGATTCGTGGCACCAACAAAACCCTCTTATATGTAGTAGTTGAAGTGATACCACAAACCCAAAAACAAGTAGAGAGGGGTAATCTCCCCACTTTCACCGATGTGACCTTGTGCTTAACTCCTGTGTTAGAGGAGCTTCCCAACACACTAGTTGTAAAAATGGATTTTCACTCTTTAATGAGTCCTCAGCTTCATTTTCATGGACTTGGAGAGTTCACTCTCCAATTCTAGTCCAAGGCCCTAAACCTATCTAATGTTGGTTCACTAAAAATAAAAGCGTTTAATATATTTTATACTATGCATTTATTTTTCTCTCTATTGTTTATACCAACGGGAAATGGATGAACATTTTATGGTGTTTTTTACTCTTGACCCAACCATGAAATGCAAATATGTCAATGCAATTTGTTCACTTCAATGAATTCTAGCTATGTGAGGGAAAGAGGTTTTTTTCTTTTCTTTGTAAACTTCTCAAAGGAATCCTCAAACACCAAGCAACCATACACACAATTCAGATCCAAAATTCTTAAAAGAATTCAAATCAAACACTTCACCAATGAACTCTTGTTCTAATGCTTCAAAATCTCACAAGCATGCAAAGATTTCCTTTTTTTTAACTTTTCCAAATATAATGCAAAATATTCCTAATCAAACCAAGAACACAATATGAAAATGGAAAAACCCATCAAATCAACAAGAAAAGGGATGTAGGAAATTGGTAGCAACATTGAACAACCCACTCCAATGTCTCTACAGGGATATCACCCAAAACTTACCTAAATGAAAGGATCTAACAATGGAAAATAGTCACAAAAGGACAAACCAAATGCAATCAAATAAATACACTATGAGATCTATTCAGATCTATTGGGTTCACTGCCCAACTTCATAAGATTACTAGACAACAAATAAATATAATCAAGCAATCCACACCATCCACACAAACTTACTCCAAATAGAAATTGAAGGTAAATTATGTGACAAAAAGACTCAAATAAAGGAAAGATATTTTTCATAGTATATCAAATATATACCTCAGGGGATCATGCATGCCATATCTAATCTTAAAAGGCTAACAATTTTATAGTTTTCTTAGTTTACAGGGATCTTTGTGGGTCATAGGTTCTACAACCAATGATGTGTCGCGTGACGGTAATACTGCAGCAGGCGACGACTGTGGAAAACTTATTATTTGAAAATATGTATCTACTTCAGATCTATCAGGTCTGCCTTATATATACCATATCTAAGAGATCTAGACTCTGGAGGAGTTGCAGGGAAGATAGAGATCAAACCACAAATAGAAAATAGAGGAAAATTTGGTAAGAAATTATAAACTAGAGAAGAATCAAAGATTCTTCCCTAGTGGATTCGTTAGTTTTGTTATTCGATAAATCTCACTAGTATGGTAATTTAGATCTCCCTAGGACCTGTCTATTGATACTAGACAGATAATGGGGCTAGACTTCTATTTTTTTCACTAGATGCAAGAAAATTATTTTCCTTTTAACTAAGAATGATGGTAAACATACCTTTTGACAGACAATTATACTTGCATATCTGGCTGATGCAAATCCTAAGATCCAGCTCCAAGTCCTACAATATGCTTCCTGTACACAAGGAGGAAAACAACTATCGATCTTCTATTCCTCCAATGTTTGGAAAATAAAATCTACTACATCAATCATGATCTATGCATTATAAGATCAAATCTAAACAATTGTAAATCCAATACAAACATATTTAAGGGGAAACCAATGATCTAATAATAAAAATGAAAGGAATACATCAAAACTATCATACCTTTGGCATAGATGCAATCCCCTTTACTCCTTGCTCCTTTCTCCTTGCTCCTCCTCAGATCTTCAACCAATATAGGAAACCTGAATGTAACTAATGTAGATGGATAATCTCCTCTGTAATTGGACAACATAATTATGCAAATGATTCTTCCTCCCGTGCTCATGACTTTCCTTCTTTATATAGATCCTTGGAGGAGGCCTGGGATAGATTATATATCTTTTAGAACCAATGTATACTTGAATGACATGAGTTCCAAGGATTATGCCACGAAGATACAACTCATCCCTCACTTACCTCTTTGTAACTTTGTGAATCTAGAAGGTTGCAGGGATTGTCGCTTGTTTCACTATAGATGACATGCCACTATTGCCACTTGTTGTCTCATGTTGAACCTGCCAAGACACTAAAAAATTCCCCAAATCCTGAGCTAGAGATGTTTCTTGGAATTCATCTTCTATTGGATTCCCTTATGGCCCTGTAGGGTGAAAATTAAGGCTACAACAACATGATTACTTTGGGAAAATAACTAGAACCCATTAATGATGAAAATAAATTCAAACGGGCCAATAATGGTGACAAAGCATGTGGACTATGTAGAATGCCCATCTCTCTTAATTTAAGGTTTCACCTTCAAGGAATTGACACTCCCGATGAAACTTGAACTAAGCTTGATTATGTTTTTGGTAAACACAATATTATTCAAGCACACCAGATAGAAAATTAGTTAATGACTCTAAGTCCTAATAATTTTTCTTTCCTTGAATACTATTTATCTATGTTCAAAACACTTAGAATTTTATGTACATAATGCAAAAATGATCTGAAGGGAGACCGATGCATCTATATTATTCTTTCTAAGCTTGGTAGTGCATATTTTGTCTTTGTATCTACCTTTTATGCCACTAGATATGCTCTAGAAAGTGCCCATAAATATCCCACTCTCGAGTCTTTTTGTGATTCTTTGATTAGAGAGAAATATAAACTTGTTCAACTTGGAGTGATCAACACTGCAGGTACCTCCAAAAAATCCTTAGTGGTCCAGCAGAAAGATAAATAAAAGAATCCCAAGAATTAACACCCTCACCACAGCAACAAGAAAAATAATGTTCTCAAACCCTCTCAGCCAACTTCCACTCCTAATGGTGACAAAGGAGAAAAATATAAAAATAATAAGATTGTCGGCACAGGGGCAGACCCAGGGTTCAACTCTTCAACAACGCACTGACAAAACCCTAACTATTGGCCCTTTCATAAACACCTGTGAAGTAGGTGAAGTCTCACCCTAGGTAGAAGCAGGGTGGGTTACAAGACGTAGGTGTCTGTAACCGAGCTGGGACACAAATCTGTGATAACAACACTTTGCAGAGTATTCTAGCAACACTTAGAAGGTGATATGCATTAGTTCATTAGTTTTATCAACATCACAGAACATACCCAAAGATAGATCGATGCAGTAACAACAAATATTAAGAATTTCAACCACTTAGCACATAACATTAGGTTAGATCTAGCATTCATTCATATTTAACACACATAAAGAACTAAGCATCAAAATATCTATCTATCATACATAATTATCTTAAGCACTAAGCAGATTCATAACATAAACAACACAACACAAAACAAACCAAAGACACAAGATATATGTGGTTCACCCAATTGTGGGGCTACGTCCACCAACTGCTTTGTCTTCTTTATTATTCTTCAATCTCTTACATTCATTTTCTCCTATGCACCAAGCCATGGAGCCAAGCGTCTCACCAGACATGAGACCTATGCATTGAGCACAAGATCCTCCTTCCAAAACTAAGTCAAGTCATAGAGCCAAATTCTCTAGCGAGCACAGATCCTTAACACATATACATTCTATTGCACAAAGAAACTCAAAACTACTTTCACTTAGCTACCAAGACTTCACTACGTCTACCATTCATTCTTACTTATTTATACTTTTATAATCCCTTACAATAAGGCCTAATCATGGGTAAACCCCATGGGCTGACATCCCATAACCCATTACAAAAACCCTAGATACCCTTTATTGGGTCCACATAGCCTGCAAAATCAGTGAGATCCGTGATCTTAGCTCCGCCTGGGCGCTCCTTTCTTGACCAATGTGTCAAAGTCCAAAAATTGGTCAAACCTGACCAAGGTTTCCTCAAATATTGGTCAAGGGCCAACAAGAATTTTTTGGCACAGGGGTAGACCCATGGTTCAACACTTCAACAGTGCACCAACAAAAACCTAACTACTGGTCCTTTCAGCAACACCTACGAAGCAAGCGAAGTCTCACTCGAGGTAGAAGTAGGGGGGGTTAGAGGATGCATGTGTTTGTAATTGAGCTGGGACACATATCTGTGATAACAACACTTCGCAGAGTATTCTAGAAACACTTAGAAGGTGATATGAATTAGTTCATTAGTTTTATCAACATCGCAGAACATACCCAAAGATATATCGATGCAGTAACAACAAAGATTAAGCATTTCAACCACTTAGCATATAGTATTAGGTTAGATCTAGAATTCATTCATATTTAACACAAGTAAATCACTAAGCATCAACATATATATCTATCATACATAATCATCTTAAGCACTAAGAATATTCATAACATAAACAACACAACACAAAGGAAACCAAAGACACAAGATATACGTGGTTCACCCCAGTGTGGGACTACATCCACCAACTTCTTTGTCTTCTTTATTATTCTTCAATGTCTTACATTCATTTTCTCCTATGCACCAAGCCACAGATCCAAGATTCACACCAGACAGGATACCTATGCACTAAGCACTAGATCCTCCTTCCAAAACTAGGTCAAGGCATAGAGCCAACTTCTCTAGCGAGCATAGAGCCTTAACACATATACATTATGTTGCACAAAGCAACTCAAAACTACTTTCACTTAGCTACCAAGACTTCGCTACTTCTACCATTCATTCTTACTTATTTATACTTTTACAATCCCTTACAATAAGGCATAATCATGGATAAACCCCATGGGCCGACATCCCATAACCCATTACAAAAACCCTAGAGACCCTTTATTGGGTCCACATAGCCCGCAAAATTGGTGAGATCTGCGATCTTAGCTCTGCTTGGGTGATCCTTTCTCGACCAATGTGTCGAATTCCAAAAAGTGGTCAAACCTAACTAAGGTTTCCTCAAATCTTTGTCGAGGGCCAACAAAGATTGACATACATTGCAACTTTTTTGGTAAGCATGGTCATGTGGAGTCCAAATGTTTTAAGAAGATGGAATATTTAGAAGCAATGATGAAGACACACAACATCAATAGTGATTCTTATTCTTCTCATAGACATGCACTTTTTGTTTCTTGTTTCTCCTTCAACACAACTTCTACTTCTTCTGTCGATGAGTGGCTTATTGTTTTTGGAGCATCTTATCATATGGCTAAGGATAAAGCCATATTTTCAGCTGTAAATTAATGTAACACCAAGAAAATATTTGTTGGCGATGATATATATCTTAGTGTTGTAGGTTTTGGAACAATTCAGGTAGATAATGTTCATTTCAATGATGTATTATGTGTTCCAAGTATTTCATGCAACCTTCTATCAATATATCAAATCACTCATTCGGGTGAAGGTAAAACCATAGATTTTTCACCTCACCAAGTTGTAATCAATAATCTAAAATATCCTAAGCATGTTCTTGAAAATGTAATTGTTGATGATATTACCAGGTTGTACAAGTTTGACAACTTTGGGTCATCATATTTTCCATAATTTTGTGTTTCTCATAGAGACGACTTGAGAAAACTTTGGCATGAGAGGTTTGGTCATCTAAACTATTGCTCATTGCAACAACTATGTAATTTGTATAGATCATGACTAGTCTTCCTCTTGTTTCTTGTAGAGATGGTATTTGTGTCAGTTATTTTCTCTACAAACATCATCGAGACGGTTTTGATAAACATTCCTCTTGGCATGCCTTGACCCCTTTGAATCTTGTTCACAGTGACTTGTGTGGTACACTTTATTATCCTTCTTTAACTAGGTGCAAGTATTTCTTAACTTTCATTGACGACTTCTCTAGAAACACTTAGGTTTACTTCTTAAAACTTAAGAGATAATTTTATGACAAGTTTTTTGCCTACAAGGCCCTTGTAGAAAAGCAATATGAACATCAACTTCAAAGGTTAAGACTATATAATCAAGGAGAATATGTGAACAACAATATAACAATTTACTACACTACACAAGGCATCCAAATGCAACACATTCTTCCATATACACCACAACAAAATGGTGTTTTTGAGAGTAAGAATAACACATTAAAAGAAATGGCTAATCATATGATCCAATCTAAGGGATTAAGTCTTAATTATTTGGAATAATCCATCAATTGTGTAAATTACTTAGTAAATCACACTCCCACAAAGGCTCTAAAAAATATAATAACACTAGAAGAAGAATGGAATAAAATTAATCCATATGTAATTCACTTTCATGTATTTGGAAGTGTAGCATGGGATCACATTCCTGATGAGAAAAGGAAAGCTTTATAGCTTAAAAGTGAGAAGTTTATTTTTGTTGATTATTCTGAATATGTCAAAGGTTATAAAATTATTCAACCTCATTTTAATGAAATTATTATTAGAAGAGATGTTAAATTTGATGAGAATCTCTTGGCCTATGATCCTAACTCGGTGTGTGTGCCTTCTTCGGCCTGCGAGCCATCTTCAGAATTTGTTCCTTCTTTTATTCCTATTCTAGTTTCTTTTTCTTCAGATGATGATGGTGAGGATGAAAATACACCTTCGCACTCTCACCTTCCTCTAGATGATTCCATTGAACATGAACCTGCACCAACACCATAGCTTCCTCATGGGTCTGTTCAACTTAAGAAGTTGGTGATATTTTTGGTGATCCTTTATATCAACGTTGAACATGTACACAGTTATAGAAAGCCTCTTCTCTTTTGGTTCAAGTTTCAGGGACTTGTGATCTAAAGACATTGGCACAAGTTTTGGGTCATCTAGATTGGGATACAAAAATGAATATTGAAGAGTATCATTGTTTAATGGAAAATGATACTTGGGATCTTGTACCTCTTCTGAAAGGAATAAAAATTGTCAGATGTAAATGGGCGTATAGAACTAGGTATGGATCATATGGAAGTGTTGAAAGACACAAGGCCTGGTTTGTTTCCAAAGGATTCTCTCAAGTTGAATGAATTTTCTAGTGTTGACATCTGGTTGTAAGACCCTAGGTTCAAGTTATCTAACCAACAAACCCGACACCGACACTTTCAACATCACCTGCATGCAAGTGAAATCTCACCTGAAGCATCTATTGGGTCTGCAAGAACCAAGTTTCTACGGGGATGAGGGGATGTGAGGCCTCTCTCTACAATCCCTTTCTAAACCTTCATAAATAGACTCTCTCTCACTCTGAGTCTATTCTCTCAACATCAACCTATCCTCTCACTCTTGGCCAACCCCAATCTTCTCTACCCATTACATATTTATACATATAATTTAGTGTTTAAAACCCTATTCACTTATCCCAAAACCCTATGACAACTCATGGTTAAAATATTATTACAACTCATTTTCCGAGCATGTTTTTTCTATCTTTTCACATGCACAATACTTTTACATCCCCAACTGATGTCCTTCCTACTTTTGAACGTCTATCTGTGTTTTCATGCTTAACTGCATTTTCATGTGCCCTCATCCTTCGTTCTTCAAAATTCATGTCCAATAGGCCCCCAACACTCACCTATGGCTCATCCTGATCCACTTAGGCATTCTTTGTCGTGCCCCTCCATGCTTCCATGAATTTTTGGGAGGTTTCCTTGGCTATCACGACTTATTTCTTGAATTTTGTTTCTTGTTCCAAAATCTCCTCTATAACTTGTGTAGTTAGGGTTGTGATTTTCTCTTCATTGTCATGCGCTTTTTTCTTTACCTTGCCATGTGAAGATTCCAATTCCCCTATAACCCTTATTGCTTCATCCTGAAGTGGTACTAATCATTGTTGGAGAATCTTTTGTTGGTACCTATATTTTCTATTTCATTGTATGAATGCCTTTGTGCCAATATGGTTGTCATGTGCTCCACTGGTGGAAATGTACTTATGTTCTCTGAATCCTTCTGCATCTTTTCCTACACATTCCTTAATATATCTTCAACAACCTTCATCTCTGGATCCTCCATAAGGTTTTTCCAAATCTGTGCGCTTTCCTCACATATATTTGTGCATTCCTCATCCAACTCCTTAATATTTTCTAATGTGGTCATGACGGTTGTTTCTCTTTGTTCCCTTTCATCCAGTGGTGTCCCTGGTGTTTTACATGATTCCAAGTCTTTGATATTGGTTTGGAAGCCTTTAATGACTTCCATGATGTTTGAGACTTGTTCTTCAAGAGTGGATTCTACCACTATTGACATTTCTGGAATATCATTGTAGAATTTTTGGGTGTCCTATTGTATTTTCTCATCCTGTTGCTTAGACTCATCCTTCTCCTTCAATATCCTTTAAGTCATTTCCTCAACCTCACTCTTCTCCTTCAGTATCATTTCATCCTTTTCCTCGGCCTCATTCTTCTCCTTTAATATTTTGTCAGCCTTTTCCTCAGTCGTGATCTTATCCTATAAAGAAATTGTATAATCGTGTTGAAGTTTTGTCTTTTGTGCCGCTAGCTTATCCAACTCAGTTGATGTTGAATCTACATAGAAATGTATCTCCTATGCAATACCGATGTGAAATAATTGTAGCACCACTATGGGCATCTGTGAAATGAGAAATTCCAGGCGACTTAGTCATTCTATATGCTCATACATATCAGGTATTGGGAACTCAATCACATATGGTGAGATATTCAACACGTTGCACCCTATTTCCATCTGCGAAAAGTAAGAGTTTGTGGCCCATGCCTCCCTAGTTGGTCTTGTTGATGGTCCTTCATCAGATCTGCGCTCTGGTGTTATCCTTGTTTCTTTCAAAATTTGTTGTAATGTTGTTAACTGTGCCTACACCTATTGGTGCAATTGCTCTTTCTTGTGTGTTGCTTTCTTAATTGCTTCATTGGTGAAATTTCGCACTTGATAACCGATTTGATCAATATCATCCTTTGTCAAAGTATAGTTATTTGGTACTCTATGGTATTTCATCTTCTTACACAGATATGTTCTTGGTCCCTTACCCTTGTATTTCCTTTTATCTCCGACTACTGGGTGTATTTCTTATGTGTCTTTTGCATTTCTTCCATGTTCATTTTCCTATCCATTACCTTCTTCATTACCATGTTCATCTATATCATTTTTATGGTGTTTCGTCTCTGTTATGTCCATGGGAACCTTCCAATTTGGATCCCAATCCTGTATGATTAGGTGGATATATTCTTCTATGATATTGTATTTTTCCTGGACCCATTCTTCTCTTGGGTCCTTCTTTGCCTATACATAGATATGATGTTGGTCTATCTTAAACTGTGCAATCGAGGTGTATGCTTCTACCAGTTGTGGTGAAATTAGTGGTGTGTCTTTGATTCATTTCCAAATCCTTTCTTCATATAGGAAGAACTCCACATTAGTGTCAATCTATCTTCTTTTGTTAGTTGTGTACTAGAAATTATGATACTTAGCCGCCAAGCATGGATTACCTCTAAGTCCAAAGAATTGCATAACTCAAATTAATGCACAGATGGTCGACCATCTCTATAGAGTTTCATCCGACTTCCATTCACCATGCCTCTTAGGCCTTATCCATTTATCATTTCTAATTGCACAGCATCACCCTCTGTCACATGTTGAATCATGTATGGTCCTAACCAATGCATTCAAAACTTTCATGCATGTTGCATGAAATTACTGTCATATAGCAATACTAAGTCCCCCTCTTGAATTTTTTTTTTTTAATATTTCTATCATTCCATGCCTTTTCTCTTTCCTTCTGAACTTGTTGATGGAACCCTGTGACAAATCGGTCCTCCTCAAGTTGTAACAACTATGAAAATATATCCTCTTCTGTGCCAAAGTCCAAAATATTAGTAATCGTTGCTATGTGCAAGGTAGGCATAATAAACTCCATCGTAATTATTGCTTCCTTCCCATAGAACAACCTAAAAGGTGTCTGTCCAATCAACATTTTATTTGTAGTCCTATATTCCCATAATACTACAGGAACCCTTAAGTCGTAATCATCCCTTCCTACATTGCAGATATTTGTCAAAGAATTCTCCAAAATTTTATTAAAAACTTCTACTGTCTTATTGGCCCGAGGGTGATGTTGGGCTCTAAATATGTCCTAAAAACAATCTTAGTTTAACATTAATTTATCAACCCGAGGATTCGTCTTTTATTTCAATAATATCAGCAAAGTCTATCCAGATAGCTCATAGAGGTTTAGAGAAAATCTGAGTTCATCAACAATCAAGTTCCTCACACATTCATTAAACTTCTGAAACTAAGATCTTATTGAACATGATTGAAATCTGATCTATAACGTGCTTAAAAGCATGAATTGAATTGTTGAATTGATCTAATTAAGAAACAAGAATTGAATCTATGGAAAAAATTAATAAACTGGTCTATTGATGACTATCTAATCTACTAGAAATAAATAATTGAGTACTGTAAATTGAGAAAAGAATAGTAAGAGAAAGGAACAACAAATGCTAATTTAGCGGAAAGGAACAACAAATACTAAACTAAATGAAAGGAACAACAATTGCTAATTGAGCGAAAAGGGACAACAAATACTAAACTAAGTGAAAGGGACAAAAAATTCTAATTTAGGTGAAAGGGAACAACACGTGTAAAATGAGAGGAATTGTCAAGTAGTAAACTACAACAAAATGGAATCTGGAATAACAATCGATAACATTCAAAATGAAGCATCTATCTTTTGCAAGCAAACAACATGAAAGTATTAACACACTTATGCATTTATCTTAATTACTGCAAAGGATATTTAAATCACAAAACAAAAATCAATCTAATACAATTACAGATTGAGACAATAACTCCTTCAGACTGGGCCCTTGGTCCTCAGAAGTACTGTTGCTAGAAACTCAGTATGCGAAAATGATGAAAATGTTTAAAGCCTTTATTAATTCCATAACTGATACAACATTTTCAAAAACTATTTGTGTGGAGCAATTCTGAGTTTTGAATGCTTGGATAAAATTCTTCGATGATCCTTTCCAGGATCCACTACCATTTATATATTACAAAATATGGGTAAATTAAGTTATCCTGAGGATTGAGAGATCCTCAGGATCGTTATTACTATTTATGAAGTTTACAAAGTAGAGAACCAATCTCTCTTGAAACTGCTTTGTGCCTAATTCTTTAACCTCCAATAGCTTACATATCTCCAAAATCTCTTTATCTATCATGGGTTTAGTAATATTTACACATTCATGTAACAAAATCAAACAATTTCAACCATATTTTAGAATTTATAAAACACAACTCAATAATATTTCTGGAAGACATTTTAATCATTTTCTATCCTATTTTATTCCTAAGTAACAGAAAAGTCAGTTGAGATTATATCATAAATCATGGGAATGAGGGGAATATTTGAATCTTTTCATAACCCAACAGGTGATACAATGTATTTTTCTGATGATGAATTTTAAATTCCTTATTCAATGTTGCAATTGTCTAATTCAAGAAGTGTGTTCCTTGATCATTGAGTAAAATGCATGGGCATCCAAATCGTGTAACTACATTCTCAAATAGAAACCTTGCAGTAGTATTTGTGGTGCAACCTATGACTGGTGTTGCTTCTTCCCATATTTTCAAATACTATGTCACAATAATTATATACTTAGCTCCTGATCTTCTCACTAGTGGGTCGATCGGTCCAACAAAATCTATTTCCCACTTATCAAATGTGTGCAAAATAACTTGTGGGTGTAAAGGAATCTCATTCCTTTTGGATGTATTTCCCACCCTTTGAAAAACATTGCATGTGACAATATTACTTAGCATCCTTATGAAGTCCAGGCCACTAGAGCCCTGGACACAAAATATTCCACGTTGTTTCTCTACCTATGTAGTGTCCTCCTACAATTCCTTCATGTGCTTCTGAGAGTATCATTGTACTTTCATGATCTACCACACATTGTCTCAATATTCCACATGTTCCTAACTTGTATAAGTTCCCTGCAATTAACTGATAGTCTACTTCTTTAACAACTAACTATTTATTTTACGCAACTGTCATGTCTGATGGGGCCATTCATGTACTTAAAAACTACACAATGTTTGTGAAGTAGTCATCCACAATTTTAACTGCAAATAATTATGCATTCAAGAAGTTGTCATATAGATTCCCTGCATCTTCTACTAATAGCATGCGCGATAAGTGATATGGTCCCACATTCAACTTCCCTGGTTTCACAACAACCTCAAAACCATATTCCTTGAACAACAA
>CBVK0101102802.1:0-10882 GCA_900067695.1 Picea abies | reverse complement strand
TCCTTAAAGATCTCCCCCATGTCAAACATTGGTGGGAAACTTATTGGGAGAAGAGTTCCACAGAGGAGTCTAGAATATATGGGGTCGAGCCCACTTGGGACTTTTTTGTAGATGTGTTGGCACAGGGGCAGACTTAGGGTTCAACGCTCAAGAGCACTCCAACAAAGCCCTAAACACCGTCCCTTTTGGCAACATCTGCAAAGCAGATGAGGTCTCACCTGAGGTAGAGGCAAGGGTGGTTGCAGGACTCAAGTGTCTGGAACCTTAGCTGGGACACATATCTGTGATTATATTGTTTACAGAGCACTTAGCATGGATAGATTATCAATATTCAACCATTAATCTACTTCGTATATAGCACAAAGCATCGCAACATTCACTTAGGTCTAAGGTATTTCAACATTTAGCCATAGTAAAATAGATCAGATCTGGTAGATCAACACTAAGCACATTCATACATGTCTAATAAGCACAAAGCATAAGCAGATCTATCTAAACAAAAGAGGGGATAAACACATCAAGTTGAAGCATAAAGCATAACACATAGTATTTACATGGTTCACCCCCACCCTGGGGCTACGTCCACCAACTCTTCTTTATTTTCTTCAGTCAAATAGGTTACAAGCATAAAGCCACTGAAACCCTACTCTGCATAGGACATGAGATCTATGCACCTCGCTAGATCCTCCATCCCCAAGTATTTGAGCACCCAGTCTCTTACAAACACTCACACTTAACACTGCAAGTTCCACATTATGCACAGAACCTACTCAATCACATAAATCACTTTCACATAGCAATATTTACCATCACATAGATGTACTCTCCTACTTACATTGCCTAGCTTACTTATTTATACATAAAAAATAGTCCTAAACATGGGGAAAGCCCATGGGCTGACATTCCATTCCCGTTACATTATCCCCAAAACCCAAAAAGGACCCAAAAGTGGGTCGAGATTCTGCAATCTCTGCTTTTTCTAGTGCTCCATCTTCGACAAGCTGTCGAAGTCCCAAAATTGGTCAAACATGACCAAGTATCTCCCAAAACTTGGTCAAGGGCCAACAGGCCCACAACACTCACCTATGACTCGTCCCGAGTCACTCTGGTATGATCATTTCTGCCTCGAATGCCTTGATCTTGGCTCGAGCTTCTTCGACCTGCTATTGTGCTACGGCCTGTTTCTCGACAAACTCCTGGATGAGTGTGTCATTGATGGGTCCCTCTAGGTGTTGTTCTGTTGCACTCACAACCTGTTCTAGCTCTGCTCCTTGGCTTTCAACCTTTGTGAACAACTAACATGCCTTATCTTGCACCGATTGAAGTCGTTGAGTCACTTCCATCACTTTTCTTTGGATCGTATGGATCTTCTATTAGGCCATGCGCTACTCATGAGATCTCTTCATTATTTCTATGGGTGACAGGGCCTTCAACTGTGTCTGTAGCTTTTCAGCTTCATACTTCACCTCCTAGAGCTACGACTCCAATTTATATAACTCTGGGTTCTCAATGAGGTTCTCATATGTCTGGGCATTACAGCTACTCATCTGCTTGCACTCCAAGGAAAGATATTTCAGTCTGTCAACTGTGTTGGGAGAAGTTATTTCTCTTTGGTCTTTGATCTCCTTGTGGGGTCTCAATTACTACATGAAGCTCTAGATCTGCAATGTGCTTTTGGAGCTTCTGGATCACTTCTTCGAGTTGTGCCACCTATTGTGGGATTCTTTCTTCGGTCTTTACCTCAATGACTGTCACAGAGAGAAGTGTTATGTTGACCACTTCCTTTACTTCCAGTTTCTCTACCAGCAACTGTTCCTTTCCTTGTTGTAGCTGTGCTTTCTCATCATTCCACTTTGCTTGGAGAGCACTCTTTTCTTATTCTGAAGCACTGCATTATTCTACAAGTACTCCCTGTACTTGTGTCAAAGCCTGAGTGGATTTCTCTGCTTCATCTTTTTATTTTCGAAGTCGATCTCTGACTCAATCCACGATTTGGTGGAGTTGAGCTCACTCATCTCCTACTTCTGGTGTTCCGACTGACAGGGTCGCAGTGGAGATTATGCGCTTCGACTCAAGTGCCTGTTTCACTCCTTGGAGCTCTAGCTCGATCTGAATGTACATATCCTCTTGTTTAGTCTCTTGCTTCTCTACTATTTCCATCACAGCATCATTCAAAGCTATGATGATGAAGTTGAAGTCGTCTAGGGTCAATGTGGTCTGCAAATTAGTCACGGAAGCTTTGGACTTCTTCCGGGAAGAAGGTTTCTGAGGTGAACCCTTCCTCTTCTTCAAAATCTCCGCTTCATCTTTGTGCTTCTGTTTGACTTATTCTAACTCTTCACCATCACCCTCTTACTCTAGCGTGATGGAAGAAGTCTTCACCAAGGCACTTCTTAAGTCTTTCACTTCACTGATCTTATGTCGCATGCTAGGTCCAGGTAGATCTTGCATAGTTTATGTACTGTCTACATCAGATATCTCCATAGGGTCAGCGGGAACAAGGAGATTCGTCGACCATTACTTTGTGATCTCCTCCAGAGCTTCTTCTGTTAATCTATAGTAGGACTGTAAATGCTTCTTGTACTCATCTGCGCGCACTGTGATGTATAGAAAGTGTCTGTCTACGCTTAACTTAATTAGGGGTCGAAACCTGTAGAGGGTGTTCAGAGTGATGCACGATGTAGATTGGATATCTACTTTCAACTAATTATAATATGAATGAAACACAACATTTGACTGCCATTGTTTATTCGTATCATTTGAGTACCACAGGGTACTGAACTTCGTGACCAATGGTTCAAATGGTTCGATGTCCAGGAAGTTCGCACCTTCCAGCATCTCCCATGCAATGAAAGCAATCAGGACCAGGAGCCAAATGAAATGGAACTCATGTCCTGGGTCTTGGCCTTCTCTATAGTCAAGCTCCAACTGGTTTAACAAGTACTACACCCAATTCATCTGTAGGCCTTCCATGCACTTTCTCGTGAGGTTTACTATGAATCCAGTGACTTGGGTTGGTAGGTTCTTGCGAACTAAATTTCCTACGATCAGCTGGCAGGCGAGGCATACTGCATCATTTTGAATAGAGGCTACCTTGTAGCCATGTGTTCCCTTCTTGACATCGCCATAAGTCTCTTTAATATTCTATGCTAAGGCTCTATCTGTGGTCTTTCCAGGGTAAAAATCATGTGGGTCAAGGCCTTGCATGTTCAGCCCGGTGATCCGATGGATCAAGGTCAGATCCACTTTGATACATCGGTTCAGCCATAAATATCCTCCATGGTAACATGATAACATCAACTTAACACATGCGTTCACTTCTTGATGTCATCCGAAGTGAGAGATATTCATAACATTAAGCAGGGTAGACTGTGTGAGGTTATGTGTCCAAGGTTGGGGGATAATCTTTGAATTCTTTCCTTTTGTCCTGGTCAGATACTTATGCGGGGTGAGCATATTGTAAGATTTATGGTCTCCAAGGTTGAAGTCACTAAACTTCAGTGTTGCTATCTTATCCTGGTCTATGCGAACTGCACGTATCCCTTTCAGGAGGTATGCAATGACCAAGGCATAGTCAAAATCTCTAGGCATGATATCTTTGTTCAGTGCATTGCTCAGAGGAGGTATATATGTAGACAAGATGCTTGGAATCAACTTAGCATTCGCGAGGTCGTATCTATGCTTCATTCTCGTCTCTGTCATGATTTTGGAAGTTCCTGCTCCGAGATCAGTCGATGGAGAAGCTTGGACTCATCCTGTCGATGATGCTTGCACACCTGCAGACACCCTTCTTTCCGGCATGAATTTCTTGGTCCTGAGATCAATGAGTACTTCCTTCGTAGAAGCTTCAAGTGCACTAATATCCCCATACATACGTGCTCAGGGTTAATAATATCGGGTTCACAAAGTAATGTAGACACGAAAATAAGATGGAAAGTAAGGGCATAATGATCACTGGACAATCTTAACCAAGGTTGCGAGCTCAAATTCTCGATTTGGAAAAAGTGTTCTTCGTGCATGGTGCGACGGGATAAATAGGAAACTCAACAATGGATTTCTTGCAACGGGTATGAGGCTTCGTTAACTCTTGTTCTGTCTGTTATGGTGCAGTCCAATGGTTAGGTGGCAAGCCATAAATGTTTTTCCAACCATTCAGAGCATCAGTCGAACGGATATATCATCCCCAATGGCTATATTGCTTCGCCACGATGAAGTGACATATGTCATTGTTCTGATATCTCGGCAAGGCTCAAATTCTGCAAATTTTCTTTCTGCGACGCTCCCTTTGAAACCTTCTATAATTTTTCAATCATATCCCTCTTCTTACTTAGCTTCCTAGCCTTCTTTCTAGTGAGCTTCGTCTCAGTATTCTTCTTTCCATTGTGATTCTTATCTTCTTTAGATATGGTTACTACGCGTTGTTGAGAATATTTCAAGGTTAACATCTCTTATGCTTCTGGAGTAAGTACTTTAGTCTTCTGAGGGCATTCTAGTGGTCTTGTAGCTTCGACATCGAGGTGTCTAGGGTCAAATAGATTTGATTTGTTCTCCTATTCTTTAATCAATTGAGCGATCTTTCTGGTCATGAAATTTTTTAACTCTTATTTTTTCTATTCCAAGGATTCTTCTTCTTCTTTTCATCTGGCTTGATCTCTTTCAATCCAAGGTTTCCCTAGTAACATGGTAAACAAGGCATTGTTTTCAATACATTTGATAATCTCAAAATATTCCTTTGTCGAAGTTCCATTGACAGTCATAGATATCTGAGCAATCCTCCCACATAAACTTACCATCTTCCCTCTAAATAGACTTATTCCTCCTAGGAAAGGGATCATAGCAGGTCTTCATATAGCTTCCCAGGTTCTTTTTGGCATAATATTCACTTATGTCTCTTCATCAAGAACACAGTCAATGTTGAAGTCCCCTATTCTTTCTTCAATGCATTATTTTTCTTTGAAAATCTCTGATAATCTGACATGTCGATGGTCATTCAAGGTCTCCTTCATTTGTATCAATACTTCCTCTGATTTTTGTTGGGGTTCTTCCTTTTCTAGATCTGACTTAGGGTTTTTTTGGTTTAGATTCATTCCTTCAAGCTTAGCGATCATTCTAGGGCAATCCATTGGTTTAGATTCATTCCTTCAAGCTTAGCGATCATTCTAGGGCAATCCAATACTTCATGGTCTAGATCTTTACAACAAAGACAACTAGGCCTTCTGTCAGGGCATTCCTTAGCAAGATGTCCTGGTATTCTTCAACTATAATAGAGGGTTAATTCTCTCTTTATTTTAAATGATCCCCAGCCTCTTCTGTAATGCGCACTAGGATCATAAGAGTTAACTTGCAACAAATTCTTTCTAGGATCCTATATCCATTTGTTAGTCCAAACATTCTTTCTATGCATAGGTATAACATATCTATCACAATTCTTATCAGATCTATTCATATCAAACCTTTTTTCATCTATTAATGCCCTAGTTTTTAAGCTAGGACAGAATCTATCAAACATACCTAGATCCATACTTTAGAAACAAAAATTTCCACTTATCTTACTTTTACAGAGTACAAAGCTTTCAGATCTTTCTTCTTTAACTATTCTTACCTATATCAGAGCGTAGAGTTTATAGATCTTACCTCTTTTCTTCAGATCAGGCTTCTTTTCTTCATATCTGACCTTCTTCTTGGCACAAATCTTCTATATCTTGCTTCTTTTTTTTATATCCAACCTTATTTCTTCATACCATACTCCTTTTCTTAGCACAGAGCTTATAAACCAAGTAGGGTATTGCATCCTAGGGAACAGATCTACGCACAAAGCTTTGTTTTTCACAAGCCTCTTCTTTCTTAGTTCCCAGCAATTACAGTTTCAGGTCTTGAAAATGGAACCATTTGTTGGCACAGGGGTAGACCCAGGGCTCAACGCTCAAGAGTGCACCAACAAAGCCCTAACTATTGTCCCTTTTAGCAACACCTGCGAAGCAGATGAAGTCTCACCTGAGGTAGAGGTAGGGGTGGTTGCAGGACTCAAGTGTCTATAACCTTAGTTGGGACACAGATTTGTGATTATATCACTTACAGAGTACTTAGCATAGATCATTCAACAATATTCAACCCTTATTATACTTCGTAGATAGCACAGAGCATCGCAAAATTCACTTAGATCTAAGGTATTTTAGCACTTAGCAATAGTAAAATAGATCATATCCGGTATATCAGCACTAAGCATCTTCGTACATGTGAGATATAACATTCACACACTTGTAAGAAGCACAAATAATAAATAGATCTATCTAAATATATCAAAGAACTTATCAAAAGATGGGATAAACACATCAAGTCGAAGCACAAACCATAACACATGTATTTGCGTGGTTCACCCCCACCCTGGCGCTACGTTCACCAAATCTTCTTCTTTATTAGCATCTTCAATCAGTTACAGCACAGAGCTACCAAAAACCTTCTTCGCATAGGACAGAGGATCTGTGCAGCTTGCTAGATCCTTCTCTCTTGCACTACAACAAAAATCCTTCCACAACTCCTTACAATGATTTTCACTTAGCTCTGCAAACCACTTACAGTCATGCACAGAGCACTTACAAAATCTATTAGCACTTAGCTTATATCACATACATCTCTATATCTTCTGATAGATTCCTAGATATCTATTTGTACATTACAAAAGTGGGCCTAAGCATGGGTAAACCCACGGGCCGACATCCCTTTCCAATTACATGTTCCCAAAAACCCAAAAGGGACCCAAAATTGGGCTGAAATTCCGCAATCTCCACTTTGCTTGGCGCTCCATATTCAATAGACTATCGAAGTGCCAAAAATGGTCAAACATGACCAAGTATCTCCCAAAACTTGGTCAAGGGCCAATAGGGTCCTCTGACCCAGCTCCCTGGAACTCGAGTGGCCATAGTGTGTGGTCTAACCCTGCCATGTTGTTTTTTGTAGTACCTCCCCTCGAAGATGTTGTTTTACTCTTACTCAGCGCAATGCTTCCACTACTATGTCTACTGCTACTTTGTATTCCCTTGCTAACTATAAGTGTTTTTGGAAAATCCTCAAATGTTACTTCTGATCTAGGTTACACACATGGGGTCATGGAATCGACATAGAATTTAGTTTGAGTAGGACTTATAGGTTCTTTTATTATAGGATTTCACTGAGAATTATATTCCTCTCCTTCTATGTGTGGTATTTCAATGATATGGACTATTGCGCAAGGTTATCTCCTCTCAAAATAATTGTGTGAATATCCTTTCTTAGCCCCAGTCTTAAACCTCTTGTACCTTCTTCCACTGCAAAGTACTCCAAACTCATCTTCCTCTTCTAATACACCTTCTTTGTTTCTCTAAATCCTTAGTCCCTCCCTTTCTTCTTCATTTCTTCCTTTATTCTTTCCTAGCTTCAGAATATCCTTTGGGCATCCCCCAGTTCCCTTATGTGCACAAATACTCTTACCAATCAGACTCCATCATCATCACACACTTGTCTCAAAACAACATCTTTATCCAGGAACCTAATGATTTCATAAATCTTCCGCATGGACCCTTAAATAAATCCTTATCTACAACATTGTATGACTATGTACAATCTCTTGCAAATTCTTTAATATAACCTCCCAGTATGTTTTTCAACCAGAAATCAATTGCACGTGAAGTCTTGTTACTTAAAGAGTTCAATTATCTTACCAAATCAGGAGTCCAGTTCCTCATCATTACAGTTCGGTACCTTCCATTATTTTCCACTAATATTTCTAACCACACAGTTAAGATAATCAGAAATTCACCAAAGAAAATCTCATGTAGCTTGGTGTACACATACCTTTGCATTAATTGGTCATAGCTCATCTAAGGGTTTCTATTCTCTTTCCAATAAAATTTACATCCCTTCCTTTCTATCCATTTAGTGATATCATTCTTAGTCATCCTCCAAAACATTCCCTCAATCAGAGATTTCAGGTCTCGACAATGGAACCATTTGTTGGTGCACAGATGTAAGACCCTAGGTTCAAGTTATCTAACCAACAAACCATATATACATCGGCCCTTTCGACATCACCTACAAGAAAGTGAAGTCTCACCTGAGGAATCTATTGGGGCAATAGGAACCAAGTTTCTACAGGGATGAGTGTATGTGGGGCCTCTCTCTGCAAACCATTCCTAAACCTTCAGACATAAACTCTCTCTCACTCTCAATCTATTCTCTCAACATCAACCTATCCTCCCACTCTTGGCCAACCCCAATCTTCCCTACTCATTACATATTTATACATAGAATTTAGGGCTCAAAACCCTATTCACTTATCCCAAAACCCTATGACAACTCATGATTACAATATTATGACAACTCCTTGTCCTGGTATGCTTTTCCTATCTTTGCACTTGCATGTTGCTTTTACATTCTCAAATGTTGTCCTTACTACTTTTTCATGTCTATATTCTTTTTCATGCTTAACTTGTTTTGTGTGTGCCCTCATTCTTCATTCTTTGAACTGATTGTCCAACGACTATAATGAAACATTTTCCCCTATAGTCAAAATGAATTCCATATGCCTTGTTCTTTCCCCTGTTGCCTTCTTGCATGGGGATTTGCAAGAAGAAATATACATAGAATAACCTCCTGGCTATGTCTAGAATGACTTCAACCTTGTTTTCCTCCTTAAGAAATATATTTACGGTATTAACCAAGATCCTTGAGCTTGGTATGCCAAAATGGACCACTTTCTTCTTGATACTAACTTTTCTAGATGTCATTCTAACCCTAATGTCCATACCAATAAAGTAGGAATCCATCTCATAATCCTTTTTCGTTATTTTGATGATCTTATCCTCACTGGTAGTGACCCAGAACTTTTAAACCATGTGAAAACCATCCTTAAGAAGAAATTTGAAACTACTGACTTGTGATATTTGCACTATTTCATTGGCCTCTAATTTTTTCAAAACAAGGAAGACATTTTTTTTTCCTAGTCTAAGTATGCTTGTGACCTTCTTCATCTCTTTCACATGAAATATTATAAACTAGTCCCTTCTCCCTTCTAGTCTAGAATCAAAATTGTTTCCACATGTACTTCTCCTGAAGTTGATGCGACTTTCTCTTTTTAGTTAGTTGGTAGCCTCTTATATTTGACGCATACCCATCCTGATATTTCCTTTTTTGTTGGTCTTGTTTCCCAGTATATGCAAACACCCCATCAAATTCATTGGAAAGAAACTAAAAGGATACTTTGATATGTCCATGGTACAGTTCAGTTTAGATACATTACAACTCAGGGGGGACTCCTTTATTGGTTGGTTTCACTGATTTAGATTGGGTCGACGACCCTAATGATAGAAAATCTACTGCATGTTAGGATTTTATGCATGGTTTAATACTTGTCACTTGGGATTGTAAGAAACACATGTTATTTCTCTTTCTTGAACATAAGCAGAGTATTGAGAAGTGATTCATGCAAGTTAGGAACCCTTGTGGCTTCGACAGATCCTTTCAGAGTTTTGATTACAGTAGCAAAATCCAACCACCCTCTAGTACAAAAATCATAGTCCCATAAATCTCACCAAAGATATAGTTCAACATCGATGCAAAAAACACATTGAGATACACATCTAGTTCATCAGAAAACTTATTCATGATTGAGTTATTGAAGTGTTATTTTTCCCTATACAAGACCAAGTTTCAAACATTTTCACAAAGTCTCTTATAGAAGAGAACTTTTCCAAAATTCAATCTATGTTAGAAGTTTAGGAAGTTGTCATTAAGGGGGGATAGGCTCTAGTTCATTCCTCCTTCAACTATTGTGTTGCCTTTGTACATCCTTCAATCCCATCCCAAGTTGTTATTAATGGGGGATGTTAGTATATTTAGACACTTAGGAGTTAGTTACGGTCAAATTGTTCTAATGTGTCATTGGGTAAAAGTGTATTTATTTAGTATGAATTTGTAGTTAGGTAATCTAATAGTCATGATATGTTCTCGACATAGAGTGATATGATGGTTCATGTTCTACTCAATATTAATGACTACATTGATTTGTGGATTAACACCCTATTTCTCCATGATATATATTTAAAGAGAATGGAGGGTCATTTTTCAATGATTAATTGTGAGAAACTCTCTTGTGAATCTCTCTATAATATTTTATTTTTCATTAATAAATTCCTCCAAGTGGCCACATTGGTTGGGGTCGTGGATGTTTCCCAACAGGGGTTTTACCATGTAAAAACATCAGTGTATTGATATTTGACCTCCTTGTGAGTTGTTACTAAAGGTGTTCATCCTCTATTGGAATGTATGTGTCTTCGAACATATACAACCTAGAATTCTCCACTAGGGCACTCAAATCCTATTTCTCATCCTCCCCTGGAAAAAGGTAAACCACTAACCTCCTCCAATAGTTTTGTTTCTTTCTCCATTCCCTAATCCTCCATCTCTCAACCCTCCATAGTTTCACCAATTTTGATCCCTTCCAAATCCCTCATCTATATCCCCTCACCTTCTTCTTATCCTTAAGATATGGGGCTAACCTATCTTTTTATCCAAACCCCCCCTACCTCTCCTAATGCCTAACCTCCCTTGATCCCTTTCTGGACTTCCTCTCCTAAGAATTTTCTAACAAATGTGGGTGTTTTGACAAGGAAAAAGGTGTTTCAACATAATGAGGAAGATGAATAATTAAAAGGAAAATATGATGAAAAATGTGTTGATTAATTGGGTTGGTCATCATTGATGTCAACCCTTGAATAAAGTTAGGTAGCGAATTCCGGTAGCACAAAGGTTTGGGTAATGTACCCACATTTGTTTGATGTATAGTGGTATGAGTTTTTATATATTTTCAGGTAAGAATATTCTAGATGGATAGTACATGTCATGCCAT
>CBVK0101102797.1:0-10995 GCA_900067695.1 Picea abies | reverse complement strand
TAGAATACTAGCGCCCAAGAAAGGTGTGCACTTTTCCCAAAGAAGTGTACTCTCTGAAATTTCCAAATTCACATGAAAGATATGTTTCCTCAATGGGGAATTTCCTTTTACTTATACTAACCTAAACCTGTCAACAGAAGTGTCTAATGGCACAACAGGGCCGACCTCACTAGCTTTATAATATAATTAATATTAACCAGATTGATTATCTTTTACATTAATTACCAGTCACATTAAGGTAGGGTCGCCCTGTACCCTTTACATTACAATTAGGGTTACAGGCAGGTCTGACTCTTGAACAATATAGCTAGGGATCTTGTACACCCACTAGTGCTCATCCACTAGGGACACATCCATAGGGTTTTCCATATCTCTAGCTCACTGCATTACATAGAAGAACCACTTCTTCACGTGGTCACTTGTGCTCGTCCACAGGCACATCCACTCTACAGATCTTATTTCCCACTGCCTCACACAGGAGAATCATCTGGAGTTTATCGTCAACTCTGTTGCTCAAAGGAGGCTAATACATCATCTTCATTTCTGCTCACATGACGATGCACCCAGCACTTTGGGATTTCAAATGTTCACCTTCTGCTCAGCCATAGGCACGTCTAACTCAATAGATCACCTTTCCCACTGGATAATCATCTGGAGTTCTTCTCAACTCTCTGAATGGAGGAGGTCATCTCTATGTTCCAGCTCTGTCTCAGGTAGGAACCACGTACCCTTCTTAGGGGCTTTCTCTCAGGTTTGTAAGCTAGAGAAAGACTCACATAGTTGCAATGATCCACATCTCACAGGTTTGTAAGCTGGAGAATCTCACATAGTTGCAATGATCCACATCTCACAGGTTTGTAAGCTGGAGAATGTCTCACATAGCTGCAATCATCAACAAAAATCACAATTGTTGTACAATACTGAGGGGGCAAGATTTGTTTCTAAGGATACAAAAACAAAAGTTAATCTTCTAGAGTAGAAGAGGAATTTTTTGGCAAACGGGGTGGCAACTTGGAGATTTAAAAGCAGAGCTCTCTAGCTCACAAAAAGGAGATGAAAATTCAAAAAAGAATCATAAATTTGCAAATCATAGGAAAAATATAAACATGATATGGAAGGTTTATAGGAGTGATGGCTCGATAGCCACTAGTTTTGATGACTTTGCAAGGATTGAAGTGGAACACTTTGAGGGTATCTATAAATCAAAAGATATGATTACCAAGGCATAGGTTGTTAGAATGACTTCTTTCTTTCTCATTTGTGTAAGTGATGAAAAAAATGCAAGGTTACTAGAGAAGGTGTCCAAGGATGAATTGCAGTTTGTACTACACAACACTAAAAATACTAAAGTTCCAAGCCAGTTGTGTGGCCAATAGAATTATTCTTAGGTTTTTATGATAATATTGTGGAGGATCTTATGAGGAGTATTGAGTTGAGATCCTCTAGGAGAATCCTCACAACCTTTAATGCCATTGTTTTAGTTCTCATTCCAAAATGTTACAACCTTTCCTCTTTTGAAGAATACAAGCCTATTTCACTTTGAAATTGTATTTATAATATCATTGCAAATATCATTGCAAGGAGGGTTAAAAAGTTTCTTTCAAAGTTGATTTCAAGTCAGCATTTTGGTTTCCTTAAAGGAAGGAAAATTCACAAGGCAATTGGAGTGGCCAAGAAGGCCTACATTCCATAAAAACTAAGAATCTCAAAGTTATGGCGATTAAAGTTGACTTGTCCAAGGCATATGACCGGTCAAGTTGGTTGTAACTGAGATTGGCATTAATACTTCTAGGATTCAGTTTTCCTTTTGTAAATTGGGTTATCAAACTTGATAAATGAAGCAACATCATTTTTTTCAAAACTGAAAGAGGGAAAAGATAGGGTTTCCTTTTATCTTCTTTATTTCTTAATTGTTGCAAAAAGGCTAAGTAGAACTTTGATGGATGCAAAGAGAACTAGGGCTTTCAAAGATACGAAAATATAGAGCTTATTCTCTCTCCTACATATTTGTTGATGATAACTTGATCTTTTGTAATGGGATAAGAAGAGATGTTGTCAAGCTCAAGGAGATCATAGATTTATATTGCATAACCATTGGCCCAAATATAAATATTGGAAAATATTGTGTATCCTTAATGGGAATTCTTGAAGGAGAAAGGAGATACTTCTTTCAATTGTTTCGTTATCATCAAATTGAGTTGGAAGGTTTGAAGTACTTAGGTTTCTAATAAAACGAATGATTACTTGAAAAAACATTGGAACTAGTTGAGAGAAAGGATGGAAAAGAAGATTTATGTCTAGTGTCATCATTGGTTATCAAGACGAGGCATACTTGTTTTAGTAAACTCTGTGTTGGAGGCAATACCCATGTATTAGATGTCTCTTTCTTGGACTCCAAAAGGAGTTCTGGAGAATATTAGAAGAATCGACTTTGAGTTCTTATGGTCAAGGTGCAAGGAGAAGAGGTGGATCTCTCTAGTGAAATGCGAAACATTGGTTGTGAAGGCTCAATCAAAGTAAAGGTTTAGTGTTGAGTTGCCATATGGAAGTATATCATGCCTCGAATAATAGAAGATTGGATTAGAAGGTGTTCAAAGAGTATCCATAATGTTTTGATTATGTGGTGTTTAGTTCAGATTATTTGATCACGTGATACAACAGTTGAGGTGTGAGGGTTTTTACAAGCTCATCCGGGTCATTGATTAGAAGGTGTTCAAAGAGTATCCATAATGTTTTGATTATGTGGTGTTGAGTTCAGATTATTTGATCACGTGATACAACAGTTGAGGTGTGAGGGTTTTTACAAGCTCATCCGGGTCATTGATCCCAAATTTGCTTCGATCTAGTGTCAAGAGTAGAAGTCGGAAGGAATAATAGGATATGGAGGGGAGGAAGCAATAGTATGGGATGGATATATAGCTAGACTTGGATATAGTCATATAAGCATTAAAGAATAGGATTTAAGCACGTACCTGGGATATATTGCAAAAAAGGAACATGCATGGACCTTGGAGGTGCTCCTTATGATTTAAGCACGTACCTGGGATATATTGTAAAAAAGGAACATGCATGGACCTTGGAGGTGCTCCTTATGGAAAGAGAGTAAAAAATCAAGCGATCATCTCATGATGTCATGTGCATATATTATGCTGGTAAAAAATGAGGTGTTGGGCATTATTGATCCAAGGAACGAATGGACAGGTTCCACTATAGATGGAAGGGTTAAGAGAAAGGTATGGAAATGAGAATGTGAGAGGTTTGAAGCTATGCTATTGATATCAACATGAAGCATTTGGCTCAAGAGGAATGCTAGTCTTTTTTATGATAGAGCTACACTTCCAATCTAGTGTACTTCTCAAGGAATCAATATACTAAATAGTTTCAATCAATTGAAGAAGGATAACCCTACCAGATAGATTGTTGTAGAGAATATTGATAATTTGCTGCATGCGCTTATTTTGATGGTGCTTCTCAAAGGGGCCCACAGATATGTAAAGCTCAGGGAATACTCTTCTTGAAAGACACTCACCCTTCTAAATTTAAAGCTGGACTAATGTCAGGATTCCAATGATTTCACAGAATCATGCCATTGAAGTTTAACTTACAGCTGAAAAAAAGTGTACAAAACTTCAATTTTTGGGGGATTCTTTGAATAAGATAAAATAGATGACAAGGGTATGTACAATGGTGAACTACTTGCTGATCCCTTATTAAATGAGATTAGAAGTATAGTTTCTGTTTTTAATACAATTCCTTTTCATCATGTTTATAGGGAAAGAAATGACAATGTTGATGGATTATCAAAGGTTTGGTTACAGTTGGTGCACAGGGATTGGATTATCCAAGATGAAAATGGTCAATCTTCTGAATGATTCCATACTCCTTTCTTTTAGTTTCTCTCAATAGTGTCTCAAGCTGGTGGTAACATATAATTTTACAAAGCTTTCTGAATTGATGCAATTTTATCAAAGTATCTAGCAATTTTTGTATAAGAGGACTTTTCTTTAAAAATACCTAATTAGAGAGTTTGCTATTTATTTTTGGAGTATCCTCGACTTTGGAGATACAATACTATGATGTTCCTTGATTGTCTTATGCTTGACTGCATATGGGAGCAGATTGGCTTCTAGAGCTTATGATGATATGTTTTTGCACTTGTAAGAAAACAGGAATGTCATAAAGCATCTCTTAAATATAATTTTGTTTTCTGAATAAAATTACCTTATTTTTTCTATAGAACAGAAATGAAAAAAGGAAAATCGAATTATATCAAATTCTTCCAACATATATAACAAAGATCATTTTTGTAAACATATGTTTGATTAAAGTTATAATTTCATCTATGCCAAAACAAAACAAAAAAAATGCATATATTTTAATATTGATAAAATAGCAATAACACTGAAAACTCAAAATTGGAGGAAATATTATTATTGAACTCAGGTGTAAAAGAATGAAAATTGAAATTAGTAATATGATGTTTTACCACATGCACATAATCCACCACATCAGAATTTAGCATTCAAGATTGAAATAATATAATGTCATCATGTTCATTTCATAACCATGTGAGATAAATTCATGTCATTTTCATTCTGAAATTTGTCATTGCTTGACAAGAATTGTAAAATTATATCATGTTAATCATTTGAATGTTTAATACAAAATTATAGTGTTAATCATTGAATGTTTGACATTATAAATATGATTCAACTCTCTTTCACTGGTTTGATTCCCTTGCTCTTTTCACTATGAAAATTGTCATTATTGTACAAGAATAGTGAAGTTACGAGTCTCAAGGATGATTTAGGGGCTAAATTTCGTTCATGGGCTAATTTTCCAAGGTTTTTCCCAAAAAAAAGATTCGCTGTTCTAAAAATGATTCGCCCAAATTCTAAAGGATAAAATTATTTTCCCTTAAAAATCGCCAAACATTTTATAGTTGGGCATATGAAGGATTAGTAATATTCGCCAAGGTTTCTACATTTAAAAATAAATTTCCATCCTTCAAATCATCCCTGGTTATGACATTTTAATCAGAGGCATGTCACATTGTAAAACCAATTCAACCCTCTTTCATTGGTTACATGCCTCTTAGCTTTGCATGACTAAAAATGTTAGAAGCATTACAAAGTGGAAACATAAAAAATATCCACATTAACAAGAACATGTGATACTCCATAAAAACAGCTCTTTTTCAAACAGAGTCAATGAAAATAAAACAGGAATTGAATGTGCCAAATCTTATGTTGAGAAATCGATCATTGTAGTGCACAGTCCACAATTTATGGCATTTAGATGTAGACAGACAAATCAAACATTCTTACATGTTAATGTAAGAATATATAATTAATACCACATAAACCAACTTAAGGATTAAGTTAAATTTACTACATAAGATGCACATAGGATATGAATCTCAATTAACATCCCTTTTAACATTGCATTAATGAGCTAGGAACCAATAAAAATATTTTGCTCAATATACAAATTTCAAGACCAACTATAACAGGATATTTGAATCACCTATGATTCAACAAATCAGGAAACCAGATTATCAAAGAAAGAACATTATAATTTGGATGTTTTCAGCACCAATCAATTATAGCAAGTTCAAAATATCTGCAATGTTACACTCAGTTTACAAAAATGTAAAACAAAAAGTACAAACAGTTTGTAGTAAACCAGCAGAAGCGACTCGTGAGTAAAGCAACTTGAACAAATACTTGAAGCCTCACATACAAACAACTTTTGACGTCGAGTCTGTAAGAATAAAGATCATGGTTTAAAGAATGTCAAAGAAGGAATTGTCAAAAGTAAACAGTAGGCAAAAAACCAGTTAGCAATCGTTTGAAAAATAGAACATATAAGCATATTAAATATCAAGATGCATAGATAAACTCTTAATTCACAACGAGGATGGTTAAAGGTTAGTCTTTGCCATGCAAGTACGTAGAGAACGATCTTGGTTTTGACATAAACTAGAAAACAGAATCATTGCCTTCACTAGTACAAACTGAGTATTTTAAGACAATCACTAGTTCCAACTGAAGGAATAACACATACATAACAATATATACTAAACCGCAATTTATAGTAATACACAATGACAATGATTAAAAGTAGTCTTTCCCATACAAATACGTAGAGAACGATCTTGGTTTTAACTCAAACTAGAAAACAGAATCTTTGCCTTCAGTGGCACAAACTGAGTTTTTTAACACAGTGACTAGTTCCAACTGAAAGAATAACACGTTCATCATAATATATAGTAAACCTCAATTTATATATCTGGTAACTGAACAATACAACACCCTTGTTGCTCTTATGTTTGCAATTGTTATTCTAGCTAAAATTGCAATGATTAATACATCAAATTGCGTAGAAGCAAAAGCAATAAGAAAATAACACGGTAAGGAATGGCTTTCCAATGGATCGTGTGCTTTATAGAATTGAAGGACCTTCGAAAGAACCACCCCCCTATTACAAAGGGAAAATATCATCATGTGCATATCAATTTAGATTAAAATCTTTTTAAAATTGCAACTAAAAGATGGAAAGCTACTCTGTTCCTGCTATCTCTTTAGTCGTCTATTCTATTGGCAGGCCATATTTAACTGCAAAAGGTCAGTACCACAAGGTTTTATTTATCTAAAAGGTGCTTTAATAATTAATTATCCTATGTGCGACACTTCAAAATGTAAAACTGTGGATCAGTGTAGTTAATTACTTGTTTCCTTAAAAAAAGTAACAATTTATACCGAGTCCTCAAATCCATTTCAATGTCCATAAACAAGCGTGCTGACATCGTGCAAAATTTATTTAACGGCTGTTTACATTAAATACACCCTTAAAATACTATGAAAATTGATTGAAATGCAGAACAAACAATGGAACCAAATCTGATTTTATTTCGTATATTGTCAACATTTATTATTGCATGCAGCTGGGTGCTACTATAATAGAATACAAGGAATGATATAATAAACCGTACTCAATATAACTGGTAAGACAAAATTAACAGACTGATTGGAAATCAGTCATGGAGCATGAAATTCACAATATGAAAATCGAAAGACTGTTCAGACTGAAAGTCATTATTATAGATATTAAATTACTAGTGTTTACAAGATGTCTAGAGCAACAACATTATAATTCTCCAACGGATAGGATTGATATTTCCAATCAACAATTTGAACGGCACTTTGCCTAAATACAGATTGACTGGACAAAAATAATCTAAGAAAAAACAATGGGAAAATTTTTAGAACACTCTCACTAAAATTGGTCAAAATTTACCGACAACCAATCTCATCTCTTCTTTTAGGTCATTTTATTCTGAATTTGCCGGTGAACATGTACAAGGTACTCCACATAAGATGATCCAAGAGCATTTTTGTCCTCCACCATGAATGAAAAGAATAGAAACTCTGCACATCAAATAAAATGGATCCATTCCAGAAGCAAATCAGGACACATCATCTGAAATCACAAGTTTACAGGAGATAGGATCCAAAAAACAATAGAAGCCACAAAACAAACACCATTATTAACCATTTTAATCGTTCAAAATTTGATCAATACGCCTATGAAAACTAGGATGATGCCTCTTAAAGTAATCCATGAAAAATAGTTACAAAAGCATATCAGATCAGTTCAACTTACCTGCTGGTTCTGCCCTCTTACACACTCGTAACCTGTTTAAAACAAAGTTTCCATGTAATTACGCACTATTTAGCTTGCAAGCTATCATTGACTTCACTTTCAAATAACTATAGTTGCAGTAGTCAATTCTATTTTTCTATTGTAAAAAAAACCACAAGCCATCATAAACTATAATATCATTCTTAAGAATAAGAACATAAAATCCATACCGTAAATATGAACACCTTTGACGCCTAATTTCATTAACAACTTCATTAAGTTTTCTTGAAAGGTCATTCCCATAATCCTGCAACAGAAACTGCACAAGAACCATACATATGCCATTCATTACAACGCTGTCTAACATACACAATCAATTTGATAAAAAATTTGAATATAGAATTCATTTCTACCATCCTAAAAAGGGATGGCATTTTATCGTAGTTTTATTTGATAGTTAATATCTATACACGCTCAGAAGAAATCTTCAACACGTGAATTTTGATGGAGATCGTTATACTATTAAGCATCAGTACATAAATAGTATGTGTAGCCACAATCAGAAATAATAAATTACTTTCCCACGACCTGAACAATATTGAATTTTCCAGCTCATCTAATATGAACTAAATTCCATAAGGACGTTCACCAATACATTATTACTTTAAATCCACTACAAGACCTTCGTAGAAAGAGATAATAGTCTAAATTACCATAACGTCCAATTATCATCAGGAAGAAAAGAAATTGTATAAACCCGTCAGGAAGAAAAGAAATTTTATAATCCTTTCAGTTTGAAACCATATGCAGAACAGTATGATTAAACAAGTTTATCAGCAAATGTGACAAAATATGAGGATTGTGATAAACTGGAAAGATTTGCAATGTTTGATCTGTTAATAACTTAATATGCACTAATATGCAAGTACTAATTATGAATCTCATAAAGGAAGGTTGTAGCATATCAACCAGTATGAAAAAATGCAAGCTTTGCAAAAAGGTAAGACAATCTATTATGTTTTGTAACTCTAGTGCATATTTAAAGTAATGTAAGTTGCAACTTTCAAAGAGAGAGAGAGAGAGGTTTGCCATAGTTGAAGTGATCGGTTCACCATAGATCTACTATCTACAATTACACTGTTTCTGCATTAGAGTTTGCTGATTGGTTCACCATAGATCTACTATCTCCTTATGATCTTAACATGGTATCAGAGCTAGTGTGAACTTCTCCCTCTCTGTCCGGTACTTGTTAGGGCTATTTCATGTCAGAAACTATGGTTCTTTTAACCCTATTTCAGGACAGCAGCAGTCTTTTAGGTTTTTTTACCCTCTCCACCACCAGCACCCTCCTCTTTTTGGTGTTTTTTGGTTTTTCCTGCGAATTTCAGGGATTCTTTTTGCAGATCAGTGCTCTTCAAAGGCTGCGCACCCTATCTTTCTCTGTTTCAACCAAAATCCACTGCTGTTTTTTGGTAAAGCACTGGTATTGTGTGGTTTTCTCCTATTTTTCAGGGTTTTTTCTGAGGCCTTTGCTGGTGGCATTATCATTGCAGAACCGGGAGAAAATAATTATTCTTTTACAAGAGATCCAGCAGACTATTAGCTAGAGCCATTGCCTTAAAGCGTTATCAGACTTTTTCTTTAGGGCTTCTGGGGGGGGCCACCTCTCATATTTTGATCTGAATGATTGCTTAGCAGCAGAATTTTCTGGTTATAGAGTTGATCTGTGAGACTATTGACTAGTAGCATTTGCCCCAAGGGCTACAGAACTAGGGTTTCTAGATCATCTTTATTGTATGGTTTCAAACCCTTTCTTGGCCCCTTTAGCAGGTTCTCTTTAAGTTTTCATGAAAACTTCCTTTTACAGGACCAGATGGATTGTTCTGTGATACACATATGGCAGTGTACTTCACAGATCGGGTTCTACCAATTTCAAATGATGATGTTCATCATATTGACTGTGCCTTAATTGGAAACTTCCTCCATATTATAGGGGTTGGTACTTTTGTATTGGATGCCTTGGTTGGTGGTGTGAGACATAGTTCTCAGCTATTGGAGTTGGTTCAGAGTGACTCTCGCCTACCTATGTTCGCTTTTTGTGAAGGGAGTACATTTTCACCTTCTTTGATGCAGTTTCCACTTACAGTGTCTGCAGGATCTGTCCCACTATATCTTCTTGTGTGGATGTTCGTCTTCCACACTATGATGTTTGTCCTTAATGGGACAAACTATATGCAGTATACTTCAGTAGCTCTTTCTTTCAGACTCCAGTTAGAAGCCACCTTTGCCAAGTTGTGGAACCGTGTTGGTGTTGGAACTATGGCACTTTGGGGAGGCTCTATTTTTAGATGACCCACATTCAGCATTTAAGGGGGAATGTGTGCTTTCTCTTGGCCTCCCATCCATCTTCAAGCAGAATGTTGTGAATAGGGCCAACCCTATGTTGAGATGAATATTCATTAACCCTCACTTATTTATTTCGGCTATCGCTGACCATCTTTTCAAGTTGGGTATCCACACAGCAACTCACTTGTATTTTAGCAACCATCACTCGTAGTTGTATTTGAGTTGGGTATTCATAAACCCACTCTCTTCTATATTATGGCCACAGCCACTCTTTGTGAGGAGCTGGGTATGTCTAAACCAGTGTTGATTAAGTCGGCATCGGCAAAAAGTCGGTGAGGGTCCAAAAAAAATCGTTTCGGCAAAAGTCGGCAAAAAATCGGAAAACCACGACAAACATTAAAAAATACAAAATATATTCATTTTTTCAAAATTTTAAACATATAAAACAACAACAACATCAGATAAACACATTGACACATAAATATGGAGAAATCACTGATATATATGTAGTCACTAGTGGATGCCAAATAAATTTTTTTACATCAAAGTTGATATTGAATGTTGAAGGGCCTCTCCAATACAAAACGACATCACTTATATAATTATAAAATGTATCTCATGATTCATCATCATGATGGAGTGTGTAGATGTCTGATATACAATGAAAAATGAAACAAAACTAGCAGCTAGCTATCTAATATCAATGTCGGCCTCTGCCTCTCCCCCTTTTACGAGAAAAGATAAGGGGTTGCTTGTCAGGGCTGCCCCTAACAGTAGAAGGTCCTGTATCTGATAGTGGATGACCACTGGTGTGTGTAGGAGTAGGTGTATCAATAAGTGTAGAAGGTTGTGTTGATGTTTGCACATCACCCTCCATGATGTCTTTAGGCCACTCCTCTTATGAATGGAGGGATTTAGATACATATCGATGAATGGAAGAGATTTAGATACATACCTATGAATGGAAGATTCAACACTGGTTGGAAAATGAAATTGAACCCTTGC
>CBVK0101102795.1:0-18955 GCA_900067695.1 Picea abies | reverse complement strand
AATGTTGCAGATTCATTAACAAAATCTGTGAGCATTGAGAAGTTCTCTTGCTGTAGAGGATCCATGGGCATTGCTACCCTGGATTGTTGACTATGTAACCCTGTAACCCCCTGTGTGCAAAGAAAACAACAAGTGGGAGAATGTTGGGTATGTGTTATATTCGGGCTGACATATTTCCGCCGAGCCGACATATTTCTGGGACGACATATTTTTGGGACCACATATTACCGGGACGACATATTTCTGGGACCACATGATATTAGGTGGTTTTTCGGCACATGGTTTTTTGCCGATGGTTTTCTATTTCTGGTTTAGGATTCAGGGTTTTGGAGTAATCCAGGTCATTGGGTTAGGGTTTTGGATACCGTTGGCTCCTATATGTATATTGTATTGTAAACAATGTAAAACAATGTATGAATATAATATATGTTGGTTTTCCTGGTTTGGGTTTCCAGGTGAAAAATCTCTGTGTAATGTTTGTATTTGCCATTGTATCTTTTTTGTTCTTTTCTGAATATCAGTTTGCAATAGATATTGTACAAGGTTAGAATTTACAGTCTTCTCTGAAATGCACATAACAAATAACTTTTGAATAATCCTCATAAATCTACTACCCCTAACATTTCATGAGAAAGTTTTTGATCCCATGCGCCTGAATCATTTCCATTACCAGAAAATGGGGCGAAAAACCTCTGAATCGTTTCCGTTACCATAAAATGGGGAGAAAAACCTCTGAATTGTTTCCATTACCAGAAAATGGGGGTGAAAAACCTATGAATCATTGTCATTACCAGAAAATTGACGCGAATGGGAGGATCTGGTTCAAATTTTAAGGGGCGAAAATGGATTTCCATGCTCTTCCCTCACAAATATATGTGGGCTAAGGGTTATATATTTTTTTTTGAAAATAAATTAGGGGCTATATATAGGTAAACCAAAAAAACCTCCTTATGTAAACAATTTGCCCAACCAAAATTCCAAACCTCTTAATTTCGCCCATCGGCTAAATTTCGCCCCTAAAATCACCTATGGGGGCTTCAACTGTGCCTGTATTGTCTCTGCTTGCTACTTTGCTTCCGGTAGTTGTGACTCCAGTGCCTTCAGTTATGGATTATCAGTGAGTCACTCATACATTTGGGCACTACAATCACTCAGTTTCTTTCATTCCAGGGCAAGGACTTTTATTCTTTCAACTGCGCTTCGAGCAGTTTCTTCTCTTTGATCCCTTACATCCTGCGGGGTGTCTGGTAAGGTGCAGAGCTCTAAGTCTACTATTTGTTGTTGTAGCTATTGGATAGCTTCTGCAAGATTCTCTACTTTATGCGTGACTCAGTCTTATGCCTATGTTTCTAATCCTATCACAGAGTGGAGTGATCTCTTGACTACTTCTTTCACTTCGACTTTCTCTGCGAGAAACTATTTTTTTTCTTGTTGCGTCTGTGATTTATCTTCTTCAAACTTTTCCTGGAGAGAAACCTTCTCCTGTTCTGCAACTCTGCGGTGTTCTATGATTATGCCTTGCACTTGCTTCAAGGCCTAGGTGGCTTATTCTACTTCTTCTTGTGCACGACGAAGGTGAGCTTCGACCGCATCAGCTAGTCGACGGAGTTGGGTTGGTTCATCTCCCAATTCTGGTTCTCCTGATGGCAGGGGCGCAATGGACACTGCGCAGCTAGTTTGAAGGGCCTGTTGAACCCCTCAGAATTTGACCATAATTTTGTTGTAAATTTCCTCCTACTTAGCTTCTTGTTTCTCCATAATTTCCAATGAAGCATAGTTTAGGGTTGCTATGATGAAGTCAAAATCATCGGAAGTGAGCACAATCTTCATATTGGTCACGGTGGCTCTCGATTTCTTCCGGGAAGAAGGTTTCGGGGGAGAAACCTTCCTCTTCTTCAGGGGATCAGTCTCATCTATAGGCAGTGTTACTTCACCTTACTTCTGTTCATCTCCTGTGCCATTTATCTCTTCATCATCACCCCCTCTGTTAGGTGATACGGAAGCAGTATTTCCTCAGGTGTTTCTTAAGTCTTGGACCTCTTCAGTCTTCTTCGTTCTGCTAGGTCTGTGTGTATCCTATTATTTGTGTGTGGTCTCTGGGATGTCAGGGTCAAACATATCTGCAAGGTCTACTGGAATGAGGAGGTATGTTGACCAGTCCTTAGTGATCTACTCAGGGTATTCTTCTATGAGTTTGTAGCATGACTAAAGTTTCTCCTTATATTCATTGGCTCGCGTTGTAAGGTATATGAAGTGTTTATCTGCACAGAACTTCATTAGGGGTTGGAACCTCTGTAGGGTGTTCAGAGTCATGCGAGGTTCAACTTCGATGGATCTCTTCAGCTGAAGGTAATATGTGTGAAAAATAACATTCGACTACCATTGTTTGTTCATATCACTTGAGTACCAGAGTGTGGTGAACTTCGTAGCAAGTGGCTCGAATGGTTCAATATCAGGGAAGGTCACACCTTCCGGCATCTCCCAGTCAAAAAAAGTGATGAGGATCAAGATCCAACTAAAGTGAAACTCGTATCCCTAATCATGTGCTTCGTGGTAGTCTAATTCCAATTGATTAACTAGACACTTCACCCAGTTCATCTGTAGACCTTCCACGCACTTCCCTGTAAGATTAATGACAAATTATGTGACCTGCGTGGGTCATTTCTTCCTTACTAACTTTTCGGCTATTAACTGGCAGGCTAGTCACACTGCGCCATTCTATATGGAGGCTACCTTGTAGCCTCGCGTCCCATTTTCAACATCGTCGTATGTATCCTTGATATTCTATTCTCGTGCATGATCTATGGCTTTTCCTGGATAGAACTCCTGTGGTCGAATCCTTGCATACTTAATCATGTGATCCTATGGATCAATGTCGGGTCGGCTATGATACGACGGTCTAGCCATAAGTAGCCACCATGGTAACATGAAAGCAATAGCTTGACACAGGCGTTGACTTCCTGGTGCCTTCCCAAGTGTGGGATTTTCATTACGTTTAACAAGGTGGACTGCACGAGGTTCATCATCCATGGTTGGGGGATTATATTTGAGTTCTTCCCCTTCATCCTTGTTAGGTACTTATATGGGGCGAGCATACTATAGTTATTTCGATCTCTGAGGTTGAAGTCATTAAACTTCAATGCTGCGATCTTGTCCTGCTGCACTCGAACTGCGTGTATCCCCTTCGAGAGGTACGCAGTAACCATGGTGTACTCGAAATCTCTTTGCACACTATCTCAACTCACTGCGTCGGCCAAAGGTGGGATGTATTTGGGAAATATTGTCGGGATCAGCTTCGCATTTTCTAGGTCATCTCTGTGTTTGGTTCTCTTTTCCAATGACGGTCGGGATGGTCTGGCTCCGCGAGAAGTTGATGGAGAGGCTTGCACTCCTCTCGTCAATGACGCTTGTACACCCACAGATGTCACTCTTTCATACATGACTCACTCAGTCATGAGTTTGATGAGTACTTCCTTCGTAGACTCTTCGAGTGCGCTAAGTTCTTCAGACATACACGCTCATGGTTGAATATCTCAGGTTCAAAGAGTAACATCTCAATGCAACATGATGGATGGAAATAGCGCGATGATCATTGTGTAAAATAAAATATTTTGCGGGCTCAGATAGTCACGGTTGGAAAAATTGTTCTCATTGTGTGGCACGACGGGATAAATAAATAACTCAACAACAGATCTCTTGCAATGGGTGAGAGCCTTCATTAACTCAGTTATGTCTGTTATGGCATGTTCCCAACAGTCTAGTGGCGAACTTTATGACCATAAATTCCTTTCTACCCATTTGGGTTGCCTGTATAATGGTTATATTGTTCCCAATGCCTATATTGCTTTGCCATGTGATGCAGTTCTGATATCCCGACGAAGTTCCAATTTCGTAAATTTTCCTTCTACGAAGTTCCAATTTCATAAATTTTCCTTCTTCAAAGTTCCCTCTAGAACCTTCTGTAATTTTTCGATCTTAGATTTCTTCTTACTTAGTTTTCTAGCCTTTTTTCCAGTGATCTTCGTCTTAGAATTCCTTTTTCCATTCTGATTCTTATCTTCTTTTGGCAAAGTTACTTCACGTTGTTGAGATTATTTCCTACAAATCAGGGGTAATACTTCATCTGTATCTGGAATAGGTACTTCAGTATTCTATGGGTCTTCTAGTGTTCTTCCCACTTTGACATCCAAGTCTCTAGTTTTAAATAGCTTCGCTCGGTTCTCCTATTCTTCAATCAAGTGTTCGATCCTCCTAGTCATGAAATCTTTCAACTCTTGCTTCTTTTGTTTTAAGAATTCTTCTTCTTTCCTTCTAGCCCAATCTCCTTCAGTCCAAGGTTTTCCTAGTAGCACAGAAAATGGAGCATTGTTCTCAATGAAATTAACAACTTCAAATTCTTCCTTCATCAAAGTTCCATGAGCACTCATAGATATCTGGGTAAGTCTTCCACATAGGGTTATTAGCTTTCCTCTAAATAATCCTATTCCTCACAATGAAGGAATCATAGCAAGCTCCCCTAAAAGTTCCCAAGTTACTTCTTTCATGATATTCACATGTGTTTCCTCATCCATAACACAGTCAATGTCAAAGTCTCCTATTCTTGTTTCAATGTGCTCTTTTTCTTTGAAGATCTATGATAAGCTAATATGTCGGTGTTCCTTCGGGGTTTCTTTCATCTGTAGCAATACATTTTCCGATTCTTTCTCGGGCTCTGTCATAATCTGAGTTTCTTGACCTTTCTCATAGTCTTCTTGTCTCATATTCATCCTTTCAACCTTAGAAATCATTCTAGGGGAATCCAATACTTCATGGTCCATAGATTTGCAATAGAGGCAACTAGGTCTTCCACTAGGGCATTCCTTAGCCAAATGTCTCGATCTTCTGCAACTGTAACAAAGGGTTAATCCTCTCTTTCTTTTAAATGATCCCCAGCCTCTCATGCACTGCGTGCTAGGATCATGGTAGCTAACTTGCAACAAATTCTTTTGAGGGTCCTGCATCCATTTGTTAGTCCAAACATTCTCTCTATGCATAGGTATAACATATCTTTCACTATTCTTATCAGATCTACTCATACCAAATATATTTTCTTTTATCCGTGCCCTAGTTTTCAAGCTAGGACAAATCTTATCAAACATACCTAGATCCATACTTTAGAAACAAAAATTTCCACTAATTTGATCTTCAATAGAGAACAAATCTTCCAGATCTAAAACTTTTCACTATTCTTACCTTTATCAGAGCACAAAGCATTCAGATCTTACCTCTTTTCTTCAGATCAGACTTCTTTTCTTAGCATAGAGCTTCACAGATCGATTAGAATAATGCACACATAGCTTCACAGATCGAGTAGAATACTAAGCACAAAGCTCTCACAATTTCAAGTCAAATATTTGCACAAAGCTTATTTTTCCTCAGTTCCCAGCAATCACAGTTTCAAGTCCCGACAACAGAACCATTTGTTGGCATAGGGGCAAACCCAGGGTTCAATGCTACAGCAGTGCACCAACAAAACCCTAACTACCAGCCCTTTCAACAACACCTGCGAAGCAGATGAAGTCTCACCCGAGGTAGAGGCAGGGGTGGTTACAGGACTCATATGTCTGCAACCTTAGTTGGGACACAGATCTATGATCTTAACACTCAACATAGCACTCAACAGTTAACATTCATCAATATCCAGTCTTAGTTACAACGCAGTTACACCCTTATTACAGAGTATCACAATATTCATTCAGATCTAACGTACTTAAGCACTAATCATACGTACATAAGTTAGATCTAACATCCATCCATATTATTAAGCACTAAGAATAAACACATCTATCTATCATTCATCTATATTAAAGCACTAAGGAAGTAAACATATAAGCATAATACATCGCACAAAGAATAGCAACATAGCATGTACGTGGTTCACCCCCACCCTGGGGCTACATCCACCAACTCTTCTCTTATTTATTATCTTTGATCAAGCTTCTTAAAAGCACATAGCATCTAAGTTCTACTACGTAGAAACAGGAGATCTACGTGCACTCTACCATATCCTCCTTCTTCTAGCTAGGTTATAGCACAAAGCCTTCACATAGTCTCTTACAGTTACTTGCACTAGCTTTGCAAGCCTCACACAGTATGCACAAAGCAATTACAACTTTTGATCACATAGATCCAACTCTATCACTTAGCACACTGGCCTACTAGGTCTTTGCTCCTCTTTCCTTACATCACCTAGATACTTATTTATACATTACAAAATAGGCCTAATCATGGGTAAACCCATGGGCCGACATCCCATACCCATTACATAATCCTGAATCCAAAAAAGGGCCCTAAAAGGGGCCAAGATCCCACGATATTCGCTTCGTCTTGTACTCTGCCTTTGACAGCCTATCGAAGTCCCAAAATTAAGTCAAACATGACCAACAATCCTAAAAACTTGGTCAAGGGACAACAAATGTGCGGGAAAAGTGTGAAAGTTTCAGATCTACAAAAGGAAAGTATTTTTTAAAAACCCTAATTACTAAGATCCTCGTGGGTTGTACTATACTTGTCTAGCGAGGCCCTCACTTGTCGAACTATACCTGTCAAGCAAGTCCCTCACAGGTTTCCTCGTGTATGTCTAGTGAGGCACTAGTAAATTGGGGTAAATGTTAGTACCATGTCCCTGAAGTCTGAAACAAGTACATAGTTCAACATCCTAAAGGTCCAGGTCAACTACAAAAGTTCTTGTATGGTTAAATGATTTTTTTTATGGTTGTTTTTCTTATGATGTGGTGAATTCTTGAGGAATTCTTGGTATGGTTGGTATTGTACTTGGATATGGTATATGTTGGTTGTTTGGATGAGTGAGGATAATTCATATGTACATGGTTGAGGGATATTCATGTTGTATGGTGATGTATGCATGAGGGGCATGTGTAGGTTCTTTGAGATGATTCATTGATGACATGGTACAGGTATGAATATGGTTGATGATTTGTTATATGGAAGAGGTTGTACATGGTTGATGCTCTAGTTCATGATTCAGTATTCATTGATGATGTATATTTTGGTTCATGATTGATGCATGATATAGTAGGTATATTGATATACACTTGATGCATAATATGGTATAGGATCGATGCTCGATCTGGTATATGGTTGAGATACATTTCTTAGCATATGGTTTTTGGTACATGGTATGGTACATGTGTTGATGTACATGGTTGATGTGCATGGTTGGAACATGGTTGGTACATATTGATGTGCATATACATGGTTGATGTTACAAGTTGATGCATGGTTGATGCACTTGTTGTGGTACAGGGGGTGATAAAGGTTTGGTACATGGTTGATGCACTTGTTGATGGTACAGGTACAGGTTGATGCATGGTATAGGATTGGTACTTGGTTGAGACACATATCTTGTGATGGTATGTGGTGATTTTGGTACATTCTTGGTAGAAGCATGTGTTAGTGATGTTGAGCATATGGTTTGAGATATGTTATTGGTTATCTTAGCATGAGTTCCAAGTGGATGATAGTGGATATGGTTTCGTGGATGAGACAGTGATTGGTTGGACTGGTTGTTGTGATAGTGATCGTTTGATAGTGACGGGTTGGATACAGTGACAGGTTGAAAAGTTACAGTTTGTTGATAGTGACAACGACAGTGGCATTTGAAGTGATAGTGACAGTGATATTGACATAGTTTGTGGCAGTGGAAGAGTCCATGACATTTGGTCTACACTTATATTTTAGAGTCCATGACATTTGGTCTACACTTACATTTGGTCTTAGTATTCCAACAATTGGTATCATAACAGGTTCTTTCAAGAAAACAATTTAACCACTAAGGAGTTCATTGAATACAGTGAGAATGGAGTACCAATGTTTGATGGTCAGAGTGGTCTAGTGTATGAGATGTGAAGCAGAAGAATGAAAACATTTTTGCAGGAACATGGATATGATATTTGGTATTCATTTTTTATAGGATATAATGGTTTTGTTAGCGATATTTCTTGTCTTGGGATTAGGCGTACCCAGGTCCGCAGTTTGCATGGGAAGCACATGAGCATATCACAAGAGAATCCCATTTTGTAGCAGCAAGTCAAGCAAGCGAGTGGGCAAAGTTTTGTCTTCAGCAGTCGAGAACCATCCTCAAAGAAAATTGACGGTCAGGATCTTACAGAGGAGATCGACGAAACCCCGTCAGTCGTTTGATCTCGAGATGTTGCGCCGAGGTTAAGCCCTAGTGTGCAGAGGAGGAGTCCCGGGGGAGTTATCGGGATATTAGAGTCATCGGGGTTTCGAAGGGTAAGAGAACTGAGACCTTTCAAGTCTCGATTTCCCGACTGGATCAGAACCGTTCGTCAGCAGGGACACGTGGTGAGAGATCCCGCAGAGTTGGGAATTGGGGAACTGAAAGTCCCGTGCACATGACAACAGGAATCGCGATATCCCGATATGGAAATTTCCCGACGGAGTTAAGGACCGTAGTGGGGAACATGTGTTGGAAGGCCAATCCTTATAGGGAGACAACGCCAAGTGGCATTGGCATATCGCGAACTCGAAGGTTCGTGAGTTGGAGCCGCAAGGATTTGCGTTCAGAGTTGCGAGATCACGAGAAGCGATATCTCAGCAACCGTCGGTTAGCGTGTGGGACCGCAAGAGCAAGTGGAATACAGGTGGCAGGCTTTCGCAATGGGGAATGGACCATTGGTGGGTCAACGACCATGAGCCATCGAGGAATCGCGAGTCCGGAGGATGCGTGCTCGTTGACATCGCAAACCGTGAAACCCCGATGGAGAGTATGGTCAAGGGCATATGGTAGCGGTCACTTGGACTAGGGCCTAGTCGGAGGGTTAGCACAGAAGGTGCATCGACAATCGGAGAATCGTGAGTCCCGGGGGCTTGTGTATCGAGGCATCGAAAATGCCGAAACCCCAATAGAGGTTTGGCATGGTTGTATGGACCATAGTATAGCCAGGAGGGCTAACTCATACACGCACTCATCGGAGAATCGACGGTCGAGAGTTCAAAGGGTCAAGAACTCTTGACAACGGGGAACGCGAAACCCTGAAACCCGATACAGAATCGGGAAAAGGTCACGGTGAAGTTCAGGAGACCGTGAGGAAAGAAGAAGAGACCTATGGACTGGGTCGAGTTTTCATCAGGGATTCCACCCAGTGATCCAAAGAGCCGCTTCGGCTCAACAGAAAAGGAGAAAGAGGGTGGGTGAAGCCTTGCATCACCCATTTATTGCAGAGTATGGAGGTCCCAGGTGAAATTTACCCAGGAGGGTCCCTTGTACCGGTTCTATTCAGGAAAGCCATGCCGAGCCTCCAACTCACTAGAGGAACTTGCACACGCCAATTTAATATTCAAAGGGTTCAACTACCCCTTGGCGTGAGCCATGCTGAATTAAAGAGGCGTATGACAGGGGAGCAGAGGATAGATTTGATTGAGGCAGACTGACGACCCATCCTGATAGAGAAGCTCCTCGACGTAAAGCATTGAATTCATGATATGATTGCGCCTTCAGCGCCTGAGTCAGTTCCAAGTATATGTAGGCATTTCTGCCATTTTTGGAGGTATCGATGGTTGAGCTTAGCTCTCGGTTGTAAAGTTTTAATGAAGCACTGTTTTCTGGTTATGCATGAACTTTTGAGACTTCTTGCCTTATGAATGCCAGTTTCTTTCATGTCTTTGTTTACACTGTGTTAGAGCAGCTCAGAATTGGAAGATCCAGTCGAGTTGTAACTATTATAGGATGATGTTGTAATGGATCATTGTAATAGTTGCATTGTCTCTAATCAGTTCTTGTGATTTTTCCAGCGCTGAGTGACTTGGAATTGGAGGATCCAGTCAAGTCCCCTTTCAGTTCCTTGAGACCCTGAACCAAGCGGATCTTGCATTCAGAGTCTTTCTTCTACAAACTGCCGAAAGCCTGCTGCTCGAAGTTGTTTGTTCACCTTTCTTACTAAGTCTTCCACCTGATCATCTTTTAATCAACCCACTGGCTGAAGTTAGGGTTCCAGACCTCCTTTGTTCTTTACATACCAGACCCAGTCCCAAAGTTAGAATGATATTTCCTTGAGTTTTTACCTCCATTTGATCACCCTTTTAAAACAAATCGTGACATTAAACTAATGGGTGTCGAGCTCTTCTCCTGCAAGCAATCCAGGAGTGACTTCTGACGCTATCAGGTTCAAATAAACCAAGTACTACAGCCCAAAAGGAATTGAAGAAGAACAACAAAATAACAATGGATTTCATCATGGAAGGATTGCATGATTCAGTAAAGGACAAAGTGGGAAAATTTGCATCAGCTAAAGAACTTTGGGATATGTTACATAATATATATTCCTATCCCATCACAAATTCATAGAATTCTAAAGAATATGCAGAAGAAATATGTTCATCATGTCAGACAGATTTAGAATAGGATGAGTACGAAGAGGCAGAAATTGATTACAGAGAACAATTAATCAGTGCAATTGAATATCTAAGGACTGAAATAAAAGAAAAAAATTCACTCCAGGAAGAACTAAAGAAGATGGAAGAATCATAGAACTCCAACACTAAAGAATTCGAGAAAATGACCATGATTCTAAAAGGTTAGATATAAGAAGCCATAAGGATTGAAGAAACTCTGGAGGATCAGAAGCAGTATTTGGAATCCAAAATAAAAACATAGAAGGAAGAAGCAAAAAAAAGAGAGAAGATACTGACAAATCATCTCAAGGAAAGAACTAAAAATTTAAATAAGATTGAAGAAGAGTTCATTCAACAAGAAAGAAAACTTTAAGATGAAATAATCACATTGAAAATCCAACTTGAAGAAGAAAAGAAAATAGAAGAAGTCACGAGGAACCAGATGATGAAGAAATAATAAGAGGTGGAGAATCTTGAAGAAGTTGTTATGTTGAGAGTAAAATTTGTCAAGATCGACACGAATGTTGAAGAGAAAGTAGCATCCAAATCATCAGTTGAAGAGAATCCCTTCAGGTTTCCAAAAAGGAAGAATGTAGAGAATCCAAAGACTTATGCAAAAGTCATTAAAATTTTGATGGAGGAAGAATGCATTCCTTTGAAGAAGAACATTCCAAAAGTGAAAAAGACTCAAGAATAATACTACAGAAGAAAATCCTCCATGTTCAAACCACAAAGAAACCTCAATCATGATCATGATCAGCCAAGGCACGAATTCAAAAGGACTACACCACAAAGAAGATCATTCACTCTGAGGTATGTAAATTTCTTTTCTGGTAAATTTTTTTACTGTACCAACTTTGGAGATAAGGTTGTTGATTGCAGGAATTATGGAAGAAATGTTCAAGAAAGAAAAGCATATGTGGCCCCAAATGAAATTGACTGTTACAAATTCCATAACTATGGACACATAGCTCGTGATTGTAGAAGAATGATGAATACTTCTATGAAAGAGAACATTGATATCAGATATAAGAAGGTTTGGAAAAGAAAACAAGAACATGTAAAGGAATATCAAATACTCTCAGGATTGGAAATAGTACGATATGAAGACAAAACTACAGGGAAAGAGTAATATGTCAGATACAAGAACGTTTATTTGTTATCATTCTTATAAAATTATTAAAGAATATTTTGAACCAAAATCTGATGTTGCAAAATGTCATTTATTTTTGGATTTGTTAAAATCTAGAAGTTTGACTGTTGTTAAGAGAATTTTAGGCATTAAAACACTCGAAATTTTAGAATCAAGTCATCATATTGTTAGAAACCTTGTAGATGTTTTTCAAGGAATTGGTAAGAAATCTTGTTCTAAATACTGCAATGCACTAAAATTGAGAAGGGTATCTAGGTACCATGAACCCCATATTAAACACTTTCTTGAAATTACACAAACAAAATTGTATGAGAGATTTAGGACAATACATAATGCACTTAACTTGGGCCAAATATCTTTCCATAAATACAAGCCTTGGTATGTTCAAATAAACACAATTTGTAATAGATGTTGTTGTAGATATCACATTGAGTATGGTTATTATTATGACATGCACACACACACACACATATATCGTTTTGTGCATAATACCCTTTTGCAGGAATGCTCAATTATGTTGTCATCGTCATCATCTAGAGACTTTATTCACAACATCTTATGTAAAAGACTAGAGGGTTGTACATGTTTTTAAAAATATTGCTTATATGGAACATGCCCAAGGTGCGGTGGAATGAAACTACTAAGCAAGTGCATCCATGTAAGCGATGAGCATGAATTGGGGACGAAGGAGGTTTCCTTGCAAAGATTTAAATATGTTGCATATGATATTGATGGAGGATAGGAAAGAAAAAATATATAATTGGTGACTTCCTGTAATGTACCCAACCACCCACAGGTCGGGCTATGCCACTTAAAAAGGCTGAAACACACCCAGCCACCAGCAGGTGGCGACGCTGCAATCCCAAGACACATTCCTCTAAACTTATCTTGAATTCAAAGGACTTCTCATTAATGTTAGAGGCATGAAAAACACATGCATAAGACAAGATCCATGCAACAACATAAAGAAGTAAACAACGCGCAATCCATAAAAAATAACCAGCAGAAAGACACATTAAAATACATATCTCAGAGATAATTAAATACACGGTGGAATAACATTATACAACAAACACAGAGAGCACGTATCTTTCAAGTAAACATTCACCAACTGGTTGCAGACCAAGGACATTCCTCCCAACCATAGACACTAATGTTCATTTACTCTCAACAGCAGGTCACCCCCGAGCTAGGGATATGAATCCACAAGGATAGGTCCTAGGACAAATCTAAAACACACAACTATTGGCTAACTAGCTCTCAGGTTTTCCAACCTTACAGTAAATTTGAATTACCAGCTCTCTTTCCCCCTTATCCTACACAACCCAAATAAATGAACACCTTTCACTATCATGCAGTCCCTTAGGTTGTTCCATTTCTCTCCAGGGCTCCAGTGCTACTGGTCAGGAAATCTCCCTGTTGGAAACTCCAAGGATTCTCAGTTGTGGACAGTTCTTTCTGAAATTCCATCAATCTCATATCTAACAAGATTTTTAGCACTCAAGCCATCACAACCCTTTTAGCACTCACATAAATCCAAAGTACACCATCTCTCTTCTACCCAGTCTGCATAACCTAAAGAGTAGACCCCCTTCTCTGCCACACAGTCCCTCAGGTTGTCCATATCCTTCAAGGGCTCTAGTGCTTATGGTCAAGAATATCCATGCTGGGACTCTCAGGATTCGTAGTTGTGAGAAAACTTAACCAAGAGCCACCCAAACAACCATTTGTGGCCATGCTTAGAACACGAGAACACGAATTAGCAAGAGTGAGTGAAGAGAAATAAGAACAAGAGAACAAATGGGAAGAAGATGAACCATGGGAAGAACGACCCCAAAACAACCCCCAAATAATGAAATGAATACAAGAGCCACATAGCCTACCTCCCAAGAAGCTCATGTAACCCCTTTTCTCCATAAAATCAATTATGGGTAAATAAAATAATAATAAACAAACTTATCCCCTCAAGACCCCTCTCTCATGGAATCATATACCCCTATCTCTTGTGTCATTGTCTATCTTGCAGCCAACGGTGTATTTTATTAATGTATATGAAGTATTACATTTCCTAGGCAATCTGGCCCCTTTTCAACTTTACCAGCTCACCAACCTAAGTCCCAATTACATAATGCATTCTAGTTCATAAGGTTTAAAACCAATATGTTATACTTCCCAAGTATGAGTATGTGACTTCATGAAGGACTTTGTTGAAAAGACACGATAATATCTTCAACATGTTCATGTGGCTCGATGGTAGATCGAGCATTTTAGAATATGCAGAGATACATTTCTCGTTGGTACTATGTTATCAATGGTTGATTTTGCATAGAACTACACCCTTCAACCGCAAAATGAGATTCAAATCCAATATTATCACTCAGAGTAGGTCAAATAATGGTGCATATCACATACAAGCATGGGCCAGATAGTAACGAAGAAATTAGATTTATATTGAAGGAGTTTCACTTCTGCATAAGCAATGAATAGTGCCATGATTTATACTATGTAAAACATTTATTTCAGTTTTTTTACAATCACTTTAAGGAGAAGAACATACAAATGGATCAGCATTGGATTTGGTCATATGGTTGCGCAAGCTAGTTCAAAAATGCTCGTGTATTTCAATGGTTGTATATGTTGAACAAAAAAGTCAAGGTACCACAAATTTGGAACTATTTAGAGTCTGGGCATGGGAAAGGGGACCATGATGGAGTAGGTGCATGCATAAAAAGAGTGTTACATAGGAAATAAATGAATTTCAAAGATACTTCCCTCATTTGAGATGTGAAATCCATTGTTGAATGGTTTTCTTCAATAATGGGAGAGGGAATAGGAACTCATGAAGACCAATCACACAGGAAAGGATGTGAACATAGATATTTTTGGTAGGTGGTCGATGTAGATCGATCATAGTGGTATGAATGAAAAAATTTCTAGGGCACTTGTGGATTCCATTCATTTAGAACATCAGATAATGAAATAGTTGAAATATTGATGAGAAAAATCTCTTTCTTCTTTGGTCCATGAAGTAGTAATGAATGGAATGATTGTGAATCAACGGAATGGGTTGATAGATGGGATTGTATCAATCCCCATTGTTCAAACTATAACTATGGAATCATCCTATTTGGAGGAGGACCAATCAAGTATTTCAGTTGATTATGATCATGTCTCAGATCTCGTACTGCTAAGTTCATTGAAACCTTCTATTAAATTTTGAATAACTAACATCTTTGTTTTATGCTTTGGTCATTTAGTAGACTCACATGTTGGCACTCCATTTTTTGCAGGGCACATATACATAGTGGGTTCCTCGAGAGATAATGAATGGGGAGTTGATTATTGGCTAGCACGTTGCTTAGAGGGAAAGCATACCCTCATGCGATCAGTAACAGACTCTGAAGACATTGAATTTATGATTGGGTTAATGGTTATTAAAGGAGAATATATTACATAGGATGAAAGAACACAGAATAAATTTGGTTATGTATTTCAAGATTATAAACCAGCTCTATTTGTATACCACTTTATGAACTTGGTTGTTGGTACAAACCTCCAGCTACAAACAATGCCAAGTAAGAACTCATCAAATGTACGCCACTTCTTTCCTTACTCTGAGCATGAGAAGTTAATGGAGACCGTCAATATTAGAAGTGATCATGATGGTCTACTTGAATGACCATAGGTATGTAAAAGGAATAATTGAACAAATATTGTAGATTTGTGAATTATTGAAATTTTGGCTTCATTTTATGGTTGTTATGGTATTCTTGACTTGCTTCAATGAAATTCCATTCCTTTTCATGCCATGCCTTGCCTTACCTGACCATGCCTTTCCATGCCTTTCCTTCCCATGCCATGACTTGCCTTGCCTTCACTTTCCTTACCTTCACTTGCCATGCCATGCCTTGCCTTCACTCGCCTTTCCATTACATTCCATGCCTTGTCTTGCATTGCCTTGCCTTCCCATGCCTTACCTTCCCATTCCATGACTTGTCTTTCCTTGCTTTTCCATGCCTTGCCTTTCCATGTCATGCCATGTCTTTCCTTTTCATGACTTTCCTTCCCATTCCATGACTTTCCTTTCCTTCACTTTACATCCCATGCTTTGCATTCAATTTATTTTCCATGCCATGCCATGTCATTCCTTTCCTTTCCTTTCATTTCCTTTCCATGCCTTTCCTTGCCTTGTCTTTCATTTCCTTTCCATGCCATTCCATACCTTCACATGCCATGTATTTTATTTCCATGTCATGCCATGACTTTCCTTTCCTTTCCATTCCTTGCCTTCACTTGTCTTACATTTCCTTACATTTCCTTACTTTCCTTACCTTGCCTTACTTCCCTTACTTCCCTTACCTTACCTTGACATGTCTTTCCTTCACTTTCCTTACCTTACCATGCCTTACCGTTCCTTACCTTTCCTTTCCTTCACTTGCCTTACCTTTCCATGCCTTGCCTTCACTTTCCTTACCTTGACTTACTTTCCTTACTTGCCTTACCTTTCCTTACTTTCCTTACTTGTCTTTCCTTGCCTTTCCTTTCCTTCCTTTCCTTTCCTTTCCTTTCAATGCCACACCTTGTCTTTCCTTCAAATGAAATTCCATGACATGCCATGCCTTGTCTTGCCCTACCTTTCCTTTCCTTGCCTTTCCATGCCATTCCTTTCCTTTCCTTCACATGTCATGGCATTCCATGCCAGGCCTTGCCTTTCCATTCCATGCCATGAATTGTCTTTCCTTTCCATGCCTTTCCTTCACTTTCCTTACCTTGCCTTACGTTCCTTACCTTTCCTTACTTGCCTTACCTTGCCTTGCCTTTCCTTACCTTTCCACGTGTTTCCTTCACTTTTCTTACCTTGTCATGCCTTACCTTTCATTACTTTCCTTACTTTCCTTATCTTTCATTGCCTTGCCTTACCTTTCCATGCCCTGCCTTCACTTTCCTTACCTTACCTTTCCTTGACTTACCTTTCCTTACTTGCCTTACCTTGTCATACTTGCCTTACTTGCCTTACCTTTCCTTGCATCACCCTACCTTTCCATGTCTTTCCTTCACTTGCCTTACCTTGCCTCACCTTGCCTTGCCTTCACTTTCCTTACCTTTCCATGCCTTGCCTTCACTTGCCTTACTTTGGCTTACCTTTCCTTACCTTGCCATTCCTTTCCTTCACTTTCCTTAAATTTCCATGCCTTACCTTTCCTTACCTTGCCTTACTTTCAATTTCCTTACCTTGTCATGCCTTGTTTTCACTTGCCATACCTTGCCTTCATTTGCCTTGCCTTGCCATGCCTAAATGCCAAAAATACTAGTCAATGATTCATTAATGCACTCATGTGTTTGTTTAGGTTGTGTAGTGGGTATATGTAAATTTTGTTAAACCCATCAATTATTAATAACTTTTATTCATTCCTCTATGATGTCCACTAAACTTATTGATTTTGATCAATATAATGAGAGAGTTCACATGGAAACTAGATCGTAAAATGGGTATCATTTTCCACCTACAAATAAAGGTTTTGAGGTTACATTTCATGACACACCATAGAAAGTAATGCCTTGCTACCAAAATCCCTCCAGGGAGAATTGAAACCATTATTATTTTCCCTTCACCATCTATGAGATTTTATTGCACACCGCTACCCAATTTTTGGGTTAGAGTAAACAAGAAGACAAAGGACCCTCCCAAACCTAATCCCACAAACATGTTCATGTCACGCCATGTCATTTCCATGCCTTTCCATGCCATTGTCATTCCATTGCCACGTCATTTCCATGCCATTGTCATGCCTTTCCAATCCATGTCATGCCATGCATTTCCATGCCTTGGCATTCCATCTCATTTCCTCCCATTGGAATTCCTTGCCATGCCTTTCCTTTCCTTGCCATGTCATCTCATGCCATGCCTTGCTTTTCCTTGCCTTTCCATTCCTTGCCTTCACTTTCCTTACCTTGCCTTTCCTTTCCTTACGATGCCTTTCCTTGCCTTCACTTTCTATGTCATGCCATGCCTTGACATTCCATTCCATGTCATTCCTTTCCATGCCATGTCATGCCTTGCCTTTCCATGCCATGCCTTTCCTTGCCTCTAGTATTTCCTTGGTGAAAGGTTGACAAATGTGGCACCATAAGACCTGAGATTGGTAGGTGCATAGAGTGTAAGATTGACTTGGATACACTACTCTATATCTAGACTATTTTCACAAATAACTAGTGAACACTATGGTTGGGTACCTAGGTGTCTTGGTAGATGGAAATATGTCCATAAGATGACCAATTGCTCAATATTTATATTTAGTTTGATGTTAGGTCATAGAGTCAACAAGTTCCTAGTGAATGTATGTGGTACCAATATTTAGCCCAAATGTACGGTTGGTTCCCAACTAGTATGTTATTTGAGAAAAAAATCCTTAAAGTGATTGTTAATGGGGGAGGATGGACATTTTGGTTGAGAGATGGAAGCAAGTTGCTTGGGTGAATAACCATTGGTTGGTTATTTTAGCGATTAAAGATATAGTGAAGTGGCATTGTTCTCACTGGAGTAGACAAGTGTTGATGGAAAAATTAATTCTGAGTCACAATGATGATATTGCAACAGAGAAAAGAAATGATCTTATAGATGTAACAAAGATTTTTCTTGGAGTTTCTTCCCAAGGATGTTGGTGGTAGTTCTTGTGATAGCATCAAAGATCATTTGACGATGGAAAAAAAAGGTGAAGTTAATGTGTTGTGTTTAACAAAAGAAATGACCATATGGAAATGTGAATCATAACTAGTATTTGAGGTAAGTCTAGAATCATATGTGTAGATCCTTTCTATCAATCTTTAAAGATTTTTTAGTTTGTTATTTCCTAGATTTTGTACTTATGAGAAGTATTGTAATGGTACTTAGGCAATATTATAAAAACATGTACCTAGTGTCTCCATGAGATGGAGTAAGTAAATGGTAAGTACATGTATTTATGAATGTAATATGTAAATGGCATATTGTTGTAAGACCTAGATAGGCATGCATACCCTTTTTCCACATGTCCCTAATGATTTGGATAACTTGTATGCTATAGTGCAAAACATCTATTATGGACACTTGGAGGAGTGGGTTGTGTGTAAGTTGAATGATTTGTGAGTGGATCGTGTTGATTATAGACTCTAGGAGGTGTGGTAGGCTTAGAAACCTTAAGCTTTATTTAGAGATAGTTCATCAAGAAGTTGGATGAACCATGTCCTTGAAGGACATCCTATTATACCAGCAATTGATGTTGTTAGATACCCAAGTATTCTAGTGGATGGTTGTTCCTTTATATAGTTTGGCGATGTCTACATGATTAAGGTATGAGATGCAAGTGCCAAGTTGGACCATATATATGATTTGTTCGTTAGTAGTCT
>CBVK0101102794.1:2828-16491 GCA_900067695.1 Picea abies | reverse complement strand
ATATATATAAAAAAAACGCTCTCGCTCCCGGAGATTTTTTAAAATCTGTGTTTCCTACTCCCGCTCCCGCTCCGCGCTCCCAACAGCGTTGGTCCTGATGATGCATTGATGGACTCCTCCAACCAGCCTTGTGAGAATCACTATTGCAGTGCATATAGAATTAGCATGTTCTGCAGTTCCACCTGAGAAAGGGGTGTAGCAAGGTAGTTCTAACACGTATGCTGCCCAGTGATGCTCATTTCCATTTATCATTGCAACATCATCTGTAGTTCACAACATCCGAAACACATGATTTGTTCTATTGACGCTGCAAAGGGTGGCAATACTTTTTAGCGCGATTAACCACTGTAATTATCATTTAGTTACATTTCTTAACAAGATTTCTGGTGTTTGGCAATGTCAGTTTAAGAATCTTTGACTATTTCACATTTCAATTTTTTTAATTTATAATTGTGTTTTTGAATGATCATGATGAACCTACTGTGTTTACACTGCACAAATTCACTTTGACATAGAGGCCTAAGGATTTACAAACCCTAATTGTGTTAACATTACCAAACGTTTGGAGATCTTTTTATTTCAAAAATAAAAGAGTAAGGAGCAACAAACCCTAACTCTGTTATAACTTTGCATAGACGTTCAAGACCATATTAATTATCCGAATGGGATGTCTGAGAGCACCGAAGTAATTATACTTTCAAATGCTAAAATCAATGAAACTATAACAACTTTCAAAGTTTCAAGCCACACGATTAAACATTTCTATGAAAGAAAGTTATCGGAAATTGCAATAGCAAATGATTTCTGAAAAAATGAAATATGCAAAATTTAACAAAACAAAACATTTCTGTTAATTGCAAAACCAAACATACAAAGATTTACATGTAATCTCATTTTGGCATTGGGCATTGGTATTTTTATACAGATTCGTAAAAGTGAAAATGAATTGTAAACCCGAATCATACAAAAGTCTAAATTATACTATTCTGACACATTGACGGGACCAATGCACAGAAAATGAGTGTGAAACTCAAAACAAAGCATTGACAGCACCAGTGCAGAGAAAGTAAGTGTGAAATGCAAAACACAACATACTAATAAAAATGGAAAAACCAACACATTTACCATTTCGATTTACAAATATTACAAAGACATCACTGTGACCATTACAAATATTACCATTCCAATTTAATATGCAGATTCTAGGAAAGGGTGGGCTTCTAATGAAACAGGATTGAAACAAGATTCGTTTGAATATGCAGATTTTCAGATGGGTTATTGGGGACTCGGGTTATTCCTTTCATAGTTAATAGCGTTGAACAGAAAGGATACACCAGATAGTGAGTCAATAATTATGTCATTACATAGGGACCAACCGGAAATGAACTCCAAGGTTTCCTCTGGAAAGTCATCCCAAGCTGCCAAGAAAAAGCCCAGCCCTGTTTCTTCTGTGCTTTCCACCTCTAGTCCATACCAATATTATCCAAACATCCCAAACTGCCCAGAGAAAGCCATATGATGGACATCCGTGATATTATAGCTTATAGCTGCAATATAATGATCATACTCACAATAAAGCTCAACAGTATCATATCCTTGTTTATAATCTTGTTTCTCCAGCTTCTGCTATTGTTTTTCTCGTTCAGCCTGTCACCCTTTGTACGGCCCTTTTGTCAATCTCCCTAAACTTACTACAAAATGCTTGTTGTTTCAGTGCGGCTAAAAGCCTGCAAAGCCTTTTTTACAAAGCCCAAAAGACTGACCTAGAAATTGTACAGAAGGAGAAGAATCAGTCTTATAAGCAGAAGCTATTCAAAGGCAGGCATTTAATGAGTTTGATTTCCCAGTAATGAACGACAATGCGAGATAATGGGTGCAGTTCCAAATGTACTTAATTAATGCTCACAACGAGCCTCGTTGGCGGAGGGGAAGAATAATTTGTTTTATCAGAAGAAACCATTAATATAATGCTTAAAATAAATAGGAGTTAAGATATAATCCGTACATACAGATTTAGTTGAATCACCCTCCGTGTTTTCATGTGAGTTGTGCTGAGAACCTTAAATTAAGCAGTGGACCCTACTTTCATATCTCCTTCCTATCCTACTTTCCACATGCGTGTGTTATACTGGCACATTCCTCTGCAATATCTGTGGTCCTATTCTTCTCTGTCTTATGATCCTTTTCTGATCTGCCCTGTTAGAAAAATTAATGAATGACCCTTTTCTGATCTGTCCTATGCAACAGATGTGTTCTGTCACAGGTAATTGACTATCTTGTGTTTTGTTCCTTTTTTCTGGTAAATTCGTCATGTCAAAAAAATCAAAAGTTTATTGTCAGCCATATACATTCAATGAAATATATAACACAGTATATATCAGTTTAGAAATTAGAGGAGACAACAGGCACCAACCACACAACACAAGAACAATCTGGTGTTTATAGAAAGTAGAGGAACTCATCATTCATTGCATCCAACTGATAGAAAGAATGCAAAAATACATAAAATTTATGTATGTTTGATCATTTTACAGATTGTTTACAGATGAGAATATCAAAAAACCAACAACCGGTGGTCTTCCACATGCAAATCCAAATCCAAACCTAAATCTAAATCCACAGCATGAAGATGAGCATTGGACTGATTCTGATACATATCATCATATCTGCAGTGAACAGGAATCAGTCCTAGATCATCATCAGATGCTTCAAAGAGATAATTAATAAAGCTCTGTGCAGGTGCAGGTGCAGAAGTAGACGCAGATGAAGATAACTCGCCTTCATCACTGTCATCATCCTCATATTCATCATCATAATCACAACTATCACAGCAGCAGCAGCAACTGTCACTTGTGGAGGAGGGACTGACATTTTGGTTGTAGAAGTAGAATTATCTCTGCAGAAGGGTGGTGAGAAGTTCTCAGAATCATAGTAAACCTTAGAAGTAAAACTCTCTGAATCAGCAGTTTCTTCTCTGAGACTTCCATAGAAATCAGGTTGATGAGAGGTGAAAACCATGTCTTCTTCATCGTCAAATCCAATGAACTCATCAACACTGTTGTTGCTGCTGCTGCGGCTTCGGCTTGAAAATCTGTAAGTCCGCCCTTCATCCGACGACTCACAATACAATTTCTGGTCTGTATCGGTTCCATCACTGTCCCTGCCTCGTTTCAGCAGGTGGCCGTCTCTGATACTTGCAGAGAAACCCATTTCAGCACTAGGGTTGTTTGCTAGGAAGCTCTGAGACAAGTGGGTTATATGAGAGAAATGATGGTGGGTAGACTAAAATACGAATTGGGTTTACATTAATGGAGAAGAGAAGCAATAATACAATGCAGGTGGGTATCTTTGATCCTGGAAGAGAATGGCAGTTCTCCCCGAGTATCCCTGAGTCCTCAAAATGGTTCAGAAGCAGAGGAATGAGACGGGCGGGAGGCAAGAATGAACGATAGGTTCGAATGAGAGGTAGGTGGTTTGATGGCGGGAGTTGAATGCGGCTGAATGCAGGAAATGGGATGATGGATGGTATGGGATGATGCTCACGCGCGAGATGGGATGGGTAACCGGACGGGGCTCGGAGGTGATTGACGACGGGAGACTGGTAGCCGGCAAAGGTCCATTTCATTTGGACTTTAGCCTACGCCTATCATAAATTACCAATTCTATCAGATGGGATTTTCTTTCGAGCCTTTCAAGGCAGTTCCGAACGTCATCATATTCACCTGATATTCCACAGCGATACACAACATATATAGCACCGTAGCATATCTCCATCTTATTCTTATTCCTAACCCTTTCTGCGATGCACAACAACGTTTCTTGGTATGCCACAGTAATGTCAAATGCACGTGCCAGCAAGGGCCGTCAGAATGTCAAAATATGTATAACGGAGTGCGCTAACTTGGGAGTAATCTTTCTTATCAACTTACTTTTCCAGCAGGTTTTCTGGTGGTCCATTTTAAATTTCAGGTTAATCTAAAACTCCGATCAATTTAATTTTCTAAGCATCTGGGTTGGTTTAAAATGGGACATAACCCTTCAAGTAAGACTCTGAAATACATGGAACATTGATCCATGCAAAACTCAGTTTACCCCTGAAAATTTGACCCTATTCAAGTCTATTTTTTTGTCTGAAAAACAGAACGAGAGGAAAGATTGCTCCAGAGTTAACTTACTCCAGCAAAACCACAGGTCATTTACATCATTTTCCAAACTCAACCACTTTACTATGAGGTTGTGCTAATATAATATATTATATATATAATTTATTTACAAAATATTTTTTATATAAATATTTTTAAATATATAAAAAATTAAAAATATTGTTTATTACTATTATTTTATAGTATAAAAAAATTAAAAATTATAGTTTATTATTATTTTATTAACAAATATTTAAATCATTTTAAAAACTAAAAAATATGGTTTATTATGGTTTATTCATATTTTGTATTATATTAAATTTATAATAATATTAACAATATTATAGGTTACTATAGTCAAGACTCCAGATAGGATGCAAACCTAGGTGGTAGCCCAACCTCTCAACTGAAGACATGGCAGATTTGGTGGACTTGGCGTGGGCTGACGAGGACGAGTTGTGGGCAAAGGAAGGCTTATTCCTCACTGATGACACTTATAGACTTATGTATGACAGTCTGAGGCATACGTCACGAGAGACAATACCATCGCCCTCCCCCCCCCTTTCGTCCCATCCTTCTGAAAGTAGGGTCGCATTGGCTAGTTTAGGTGACAACATATCCGGGGTAGATCACGTGAAGAGTTCACGATCCCGTGGGGAAAAGTGCATTGGCACCTCTAGTTTGTTGGAAGGCGAGAAAACTAAACATTGTCACCCTCCGTGCAATAATTATGTGAAAGCTCTTGAGCGAAGTCCCAATTCGCGAGCTAGAGGCACAGGTTTGAGTAGACCCTCCGAAGGTTTGGCTCGTTTGCATCAACAGAGAAAATGTTGGCAGGTGCGGGCGACTAAACCAAACTGTATGCTTGGGAGAGATGTGGCTATGGACAAGGTTTACAACCTAGCCACAAAGGCCCTAGTCGGCAATTTTTTCTACACCAAGATGCAAAAAGCCCATTTGTTTGACTGAATCTAGAAACAATGGAAGCCCTTAATGGGCTATTGCCCCCGGTTTAGTCTTCTTTCCAATCACTGGATTGTATTTCATTTTCTGGCTGAGGGAGATTTATTGAAAATCCTGGATTCTCCTTGGATCATAGGGCGCGACATACTTATGCTCAAGTGTTGGATGCCTGGTTTTAATCCCTACTCGGAATCCTTCTCAAAAAATATCTCTCTGGATGTTGTTACCGGATTTCCCTATAGAGCTCTAGTCTTCGAAGATTTTCAAAGATATTGCAAACTCGGTGGGCTATTTGTATTTTTTGATGACTAGGCGCTCCGCTGTAACAACAAGCGTCTAGCGTGGGTGTTAGTTGAGTTATACCTAGAACTGGGTCTGCTTGATGAGATAGAAATCTCAATAAGCGATTCCACTTTCCGCCAAGCTTTGGATTATTGGAGGGAGCATTTTCGATGTCATCATTATTGGTAGACGAGCCACTTGAAATCAAATTGCCCTTCCAAAACCAAGGAACCTGACACATCGCCTTGTTCCCTGAACGTGCATTGTGGAGCTTCAAAGTCCTGCTCAGACCACTTGCAGACTAAACTTTTCGATAAGGAATCATTTCTCGGTAAGATGCAAATCTTCTTCCCTTCTTTTTTTAATAAGCTCTCCATGGATGAGATTAGTTATTTAAGAAGACATGAGAATTGGGTTCTGGAGATTTTCGATGATTTCTGGGACCTACTATAGAAGAAATTCGAGAGACTAGTAGGGTCCTCTGGTCCAGGGAGCGAGGAATTGGGGGACTCTCCCCCCTTGCATGACAGAATCCTCCAGGCAGCCTCACTTAGACACTCCTCCCCTGGGTGCAACCAACATTGATCCTGTTATCCCCCACTTTTAGGGATAACTAGGAGATCATGTCTCGAGGCCCACAGGTCCTAGACATGGAGTACCGAGAGCAGGATTGACTTGAGAATGGCCCTAGAGGGCCCACCTTTTCTTTCATCCAACACCTTTATCTTCTCAGCAACAACAACATCCATCACCATCGGCTTGGTCCTGTGTTAGAGATGGTTCTTGCTCCATGAGGTAATTAGTCCAGGTATCATGGTATGTGTCACTTTGATCATCAAAACCATTGAATGTATGCATTTGATTCCTTTTATTTCTAACAACTGCTTGGATCTTACACTTGCCCACTTGACCAAGCTTGGGGGGATTGATAGGGTGCCCTAGTAATCCCGTGTCTGTAGGTTTTGGTTTGCCACTGGGGGGATTTCTGAAAAGTCATCGTCCGCTCCCTTCACAACACCACTTTTCCATCTTACTTCCTGCTCACTTGTCCCATTCCACCTGTTCGGGCACTGAGTTGACCTATTTTTAGGATTGCACCATATCTCGTGGGAAGAGGGGGCTAAAGGCCCAGAAGGTAAAAGCAAGCTGGTAAAAGATAAAAGCATAAGAATAAAACCTCGAGATGCTTCGCCCAGGGATCCCCGAGAAAGTAGTAAAAGGCTTCTCAGCAAGAAACAAGAGGGACCTGGAAAAATAATAAACAAGACCTAACCAAGGGATAGGGGGTCTCATCACGAGCCAACCTTCTCATCTCCGTGAAAGTACTTGTTGGTAACGTTGTCACCATTGGTCACCACGCCAGGGCAGTGTCCCTTAATTAGCTCTTGAACAAAAAGAAAAACAATAAAAGATAAAAGAATAAAAAGAAAAAGAATAAAAGGCAAGAATGGGCTTGGAAAGAATGCATCCATGACAGGTACAACTCTCCTTCTCACAAAGGCACCCACGGGTAACATTTCTTGCATCCTTGGCCCTTATTGCACCCAGATGCTTGGACATCCCCTGACCACATCACCCACTTACATGGCTTGGATGAGGTCTCTTTCGAGAACTTTCCTTTTCCAGTGGACACTAGCCCAATAGGACGCCTTGTCCTTTCCTCCCGACTTGTATTGTAGGCTTGTGTAACGTCTTTGAGCTGTTAAATGATGTATTAGGGATTTTATGCACATGTTTAATAATATTGATGATGAGATGTGATTGACATTGCTATGATCCCTGTGACCGATGAGCCCATGGAGGGCATAACTTTTGATGTGTAGGACCATGCCCGACGGACAGGTACCATTTGAACCGGTACACATGGGGAGATGATCAGTTTGGACCTCCATGGGGCTGAAGAGTCCATCAGATGGATGTTGAGATTCCATCAAGGGGAAGGCACAGGACGAGGATGGATCGGGGGCTTTGCACCAGAGAAGAAGAGAACGTTCCACTAGAGACACTTTGGTAGAGCTTGACCTAGGGGGATTAACCCTCTTTCAGTGGAACGTTGGCCTTGGGAGGCCTAGAATGTCACCCTTGATGACCATGACGTCATCCAACGTATTGGACGTCTTGGGATGGCAGTCTGGGCAGTATTGTCATGTGTGGCATGATGGAGGAGCCCAAGGGGGGCTAACGTTTTGCTCCAGGATGCCCCATTTGCCCTAAAAGGGGCCAACGTCTCCTTTGGAGGGGCTTCATGTCTCTTTTCAACTTGATTAGGGTTTTAAATTTGACATTTTAATGTATAAACGGTATGATTTAGTATTTTGGCCTTGTCGGCCTTTTACATGACCTAAAATGTAAATTTAGGTCATGAAACTGTATAAATGAAGGATTTTCACCTTCATTTTTTAAATGACAACTTACTCACTCCATAAGAAGGTCTGAAATTTGTGCCCTCTCTTGGGTTATTGGCTGATTTAGTGATGTGCACTTGTTGAAGGAGGATTGTTTTGGCATTTCTCTTGAAGGAAGGTGTTACAACTTGGGTTTGCATTGATATTTCTTGGTGATATGTAAGTAATTTTCTGCAAAACTTCTTGAATGAATGGTTGTAGTTTCATTTCTTGCATATATTTATGATTTTTGCTGAACAAAACCCTAGGTGACAAGCACACAAGTAGGTCCTTGTCTCATGTCCCTTTTGAGAGAAATTTTCTTCCATTGATAGAGAAGAGAGAGCCTAGTCGTAGCTACACCCTCTTTTTCACTTCATTTACTTGCTAGTCGTACTAAGAAGAAAGAGACGCCTTAAGCCTAGGTCTACTACACTTTGGGCTGATTTTTTCTAGGGTTTGTTGAAAGAGCCTTGTTGTAGCAACACTCTGCTTCATCAAACCCTCTTGTCTTAGTTTATGCTATCTTTCAGCTAGCAGTTTTTCCATTTGAGCTAAGGAAGGAGGAGAGAGCACTAAGGCCTAGTTCACCTACACCAAAGTGAGCCTCTCTCCTCTAGGGTTTTGACTTTGAGGCCTTGCCTTAGCAAGACCTCAAAGTCTCTCCCTCTAGTCCTTAGCCATTTTGACTTTTGTCTCCTTCAGCTCTTGCGTCCTTCACTTTTGACTCCATTTAACCCTAAGGAAATGATCCTAAGACCTCATGCGTTGAAGTGAACCTGATCAAAACTACTCTCAAAACTTTGAATCAAACCCTAACTTCACTAACCCTAGCCTAAACTAACTTTCTAACCCTATATGTTGTCGTCATCTTTAGTCATAATATCATTGGTGCAACAAACGTTTTACTTTATAAGCAATTGAATGGTGATTAAAGGCATAACTTGAATGAAGTGTTGATTTATTACATTGAATGCCATATTGTTCCAGCATTTATTGAAGAAGTGATATTATTTTCATTGCTATTTATTATAAACATTGACTTCATCGATATTTACTGTCAAATTGCTTAAATGTTCATAAGATAGTCATTGATTTATATGAAGTACTAACCCATTGATCTAGCTCGCACATATCAGTTTGTTGTTGCTTTGTCTTAGGCAGGTATATCTCTTTGGGGGGTTTTACTTTATTATTGGCCTTTGGCCGGACCATCTTCTCGGTGGTGACTTGTGAGGGGGAAATAACTACTTTGTCTTGTAATCCTTTGCCTTCTCAGAACCCCAGGTCACAGGGGACATCTTCCCTGGGCCTTACCACCCTAAATAGAAAGAACCATCCCATTGTGGTGACATTGGGTGGGATTGGTTCCTGTTACGCCAGTTTGACCTTCAAACCTCCAGCGTTTTATCCTTGCTACAAACTGTGCGATAACATTTTGGCGCCGTTGTCGGGGAAGACTGAGTCAATTCTCCTCAAGACGACACTTTTCGGTAAGCCTTGCCTCAGAGAGTCTTATTCTTACAAGCTTACCTGGCGACTCCACTTACGGTGTTTTCCCTCAACTTTTGATAGTTTCAAGAAAATTATCTGGCGACTCCATTGATAACGAAGCCAACCATGACTTCACAATGGGACCCGGGAAACTACAAGCCTTTAGACATGAGTAACATCCCAGGGTACCCTCAACAAATGCCCTTTGAATACATAAATTTTCTCCCTGGATTCACTGGTGGTGATAGATAAAGAGTTGACTATCATATGAGAAATTTATGGAACTTCTTCCTATCCTACCCTGTCAATGATTATGTTGAAGACGTGGTCATGAAACTTTTTTCTACCACCCTTTGTTGCAATGCCAAAGAGTGGTATGACAACCTCCCTGATGCCAGCATCACGACTATGGAGCAATTTGAGGAAACCTTTCTCGAGAGATGGGGTATCCAATTAGAAGACATCCCAATACTACTAGAAGAACTTGAGCATATAAAGCAAGCTATGGATGAAACTGTCAGAGACTTCCAGGATAGATTTGAGAACATGTTGTATCAAATTCCTAAAAGCCATCATCTCGAGGAGAGATACCTTGTCCATCTCTTTACTCATGCACTTTTGGGATATCTGAGTTTTCCCCTTGATAAGAGAGCCCCAAGGACGCTCGATGAAGCTTACAACATGTCTGCAAGGATTGAGGAGAAAACCTCTTTGTCTGAGATAAGATGCCTCTTTACTTCAGGGATTCTTAATAGGGAAAGTTTGTTTGCCCTTGAGAACTTCATTGTTGATTTCCAAAAAGAAGGGGAACAAACCAAAAGGGTTGTTGAAGACACAACTGAGGAGCCTGAACCCAATGACGAAGTATCAACATGCCCTCCTCTTCCTGATGAAGTGATCCACAAGCCTTCTCCACCTGCACAACAACAAGACGATAAGGTTAGTTTCTTTCCTTTTCAGGATTTGGATGATACCTTGTCTCATGATTCAGAGAGTGATGGAGAAATGGAATCCCCGAACAAAGAGCATCTTCCTTGCTGTACAACCAAAGATGAAGGGGAAATTCATGAGGATAAGATAGTAATGCATGTTAAAGATACCCAAGTCCTCGAAGCTCCTGCACAAGAAGAAAAAGTAAGTTACCCTCCTCTCCAAGATTTCGATGATTGTCTACTTTATGCTTTGGGAAAAGAGGAGGAAATGGGTGAGCTTTTGAATGTTTTCAACCCTCCATGTTATGATACTGATACTGATATAGTTAATATTCATGAGTTCATACATGTTGGGAGACATAGGTGGGCTGCAGTTGGTTATGATGTGGATCCCATCTATGACATATAGAGTCATCTCCAAGTGTTGCCTTTACAATTATCACAACAAGTTACTCATGACCAGTGGCAACAAGGAGATGAGATATTTATTGATGCTCCCCAAACACCCGAGGTTGATCAAGTACCGTATTTGATTGATGATTTTCGGCCTTACCTTGAGGGCTTTGATGAGTACCCCTTTGAGCACTTGGATTCTCTCCATAAATATGATTATCGACCACCACTGTGCTCAGGTCTTGATATAAGTAAGGACCTTCTTTGCTTAAAGGAGGATCCTTGTGACGAATTTCCCCAGTCACCTCCGATTACTTTACCCTGTTGTGTTTCCAAAGGTGTGGTTGGGAAGTATGTCTTTGATTTTGAATTTCCTCTGGGGCAAACCCTAGTGTCCAAAGGTTGGTTGAATATTACAAGCTTAAGTTTATCATATCAGTTTTTCAACTTTCCCTTGAGAATTTGCCAGTCGTCTGATACATCCTTGTCAATCCCTTCCCAGACTTCAAAGTGTAAGAACGTCCTAGGTAGCCAGTCTGCAAACCTTTTGAGTCAATGTTTTGAACCTTGGGCTTTTCATGACCCCTTCCAGAGGTGGATTGAGTGCTTTCCTCAGAGATGGACTTGGCAAGATTTTATCCCTCCCACCTGCCTCCATGAGTTAGACTTTATCATTTCCGATGATATAATATATGCTCTAACCCATGTCATTTTTGTGCTTGATTTGTCACTGTTCTGGTTTATGATAAAGCACAAAGGCAGGTATTGTGGGACATTGTTGGATTGTGCTGGGGTGGCATTACCACCCCAATTTTGTTACTGATGCTTCTATTGAGATCAAGCAGGTCAGCAGGTTATGCTAGAGATGTTGAGGCTCTCATGCGCTCTACGGTGAGCACATGTCCCCGAGTTGGAGCCAAATGTTATCCCCCACTTTTATGGATAACTAGGAGATCATGTCTTGAGGCCCACGAGTCCTAGACATGGAGTACCGAGAGAAGGATTGACTTGAGCATGGACCCAGAGGGCCCACATTTTCTTTCATCCAGCACCTTTATCTTGTCAACAACAACAACATCCATCACCATCGGCTTGGTCCTATGTCAGAGATGGTTCTTGCTCCATGAGGTAATTAGTCCAGGGATCATGGTATGTATCACTTTGATCATCAAAACCATTGAATGTATGCATCTTATTCCTTTTATTTCTAACAACTGCTTGGATCTTACACTTGCCCACTTGACCATGCTTGGGGGGATTGATAGGGTGCCCTAGTAAGCTTGTGTCTGTAGGTTTTGGTTTGCCACTGGGGGGATTTCTAAAAAGCCATCGTCCACTCCCTTCACAGCACCACTTTTTCATCTTGCTTCCCGCTCACTTGTCCCATTCCACTTGTCTAGGCACCGGGTTGACCTGTTTTTAGGATTGCACCATATCTTGTGGGAAGAGGGGGCTAAAGGCCTAGAAGGGAAAAGCAAGCTGGTAAAAGATAAAAGCCTAAGAATAAAACCTCGAGATGCTTTGCCCAGGGATCCCTGAGAAAGCAGTAAAAGGCTTCTCAGCAAGAAACAAGAGGGACCCGGAAAAATAATAAACAAGACCTAACCAAGGGATAGGGGGTCTCATCACGAGCCAGCCTATTAGGTCCATGGGTACCTAGCAGTATGACATTGCCACCAGCTGGTTACCACGCCAAGGCGGTGACTCTTGGTTACATGGCCAAGGGAAAGGGGGTCTCATCACGAGCCATCCTTCTCATCTTTGTGAAAGTACTTGTGCATAACCTTGTCACCACTGGTCACCACGCCAGGGTAGTGTCCCCTGATTAGCTCTTGAACAAAAGAAATAAAAGATAAAAGAATAAAAATAATAAGAATAAAAGGAAAGAATGGGCTTGGAAAGAATGCATCCATGACAGGTACAACTCGCCTTCTAACAAAGGCACCCACAGGTAACATTTATTGCATCCTTGGCCCTTATTGCACCCAGATGCTTGGACATCCCCTGACCACATCACCCATTTACATGGCTTGGATGAGGTCTCTTTTGGGAACTTTCCTTTTCTAGTGGACACTAGCCCATTAAAACACCTTGTCCTTTCCTCTAGACTTGTATTGTAGGCTTGTGTAACGTCTTTGAGTTGTTAACTGATGTATTAGGAATTTTATGCACATGTTTAATAATATTGATGATGAGATGTGATTGACATTGCTATGATCCCTGTGACTGATGAGCCCATGGATGGCGTAGCTTTTGATGTGCAGGAGCATGCCCGATGGATAGGTACCATTTGGACCAGTACACATGGGGAGATGATCAGTTCGTACCTCCATGGGGCTGAAGAGCCCATCAGATGGATGTTGAGACCCCATCAAGGGGCAGGGATAGGACGAGGATGGATCATGGTCTTTGCACCAGAGAAGAAGAGGACGTTCCACCATAGACACTTTGGCAGAGCTTGACCTAGGGGGATTGACCCTCTTTCAGTGGAACGTTGGCCTTGGAAGGCCTGGAACGTCACCCTTGATGACCATGACGTCATCCAACCTATTGGACGTCTTGGGATGGCAGACTGAGCAGTATTGGCACGTGTTGCATGATGGAGGAGCCCAAGGTTGGCTAACATTTTGCTCCAGGATGCCCCATTTTCCCTAAAAGGGGCTAACGTCTCCTTTGGAGGGGTTTCATGTCTCTTTTCACCTTGATTAGGGATTTAAATTTGACATTTTAATGTAAAAACAATATGATTTAGTATTTTGGTCTTGTCGGCCTTTTACATGACCTAAAATGTAAATTTAGGTCATGAAACTATATAAATGAAGGATTTTCACCCTCATTTTTTAAATGACAACTTACTCACTCCATAAGGAGGTCTGAAATTTGCGCCCTCTCTTGGGTTATTGGCTGATTTAGTGATGCACACTTGTTGAAGGAGGATTGTTTTGCCATGTTTTGGCATTTCTCTTGAAGGAAGGTGTTACAACTAGGGCTGGCATTGATATTTCTTGGTGATATGTAAGTATTTTTCTGCAAAACTTCTTGAATGAATGGTTGTAGTTTCATTTCTTGCATA
>CBVK0101102793.1:0-15778 GCA_900067695.1 Picea abies | reverse complement strand
CTTAAGAATCTATATGCATTTCTTTACTTCGCAGGTTTAAAACTTACAAAATGATCCTGAAATTGGAAGATGTCTCCTAGAGACTAAGAATCCGAGCAATATGTCTTGAGAAAGGGGATAGAAACACAAAATTCTTCCATAGATTTGCTAACCACAAAACAATCCTTAACACTATATGAGATATTTCAGATGAGGATGGTAGTATCAAAACAACTTATGAAGAGATTAGTGATGTTGCATGTTATCACGCAATTTGTAACTGTCCCAAAGGAAAAAGCTAAAGGAGTGCAAATTGGCATAACAGGAGGTTGTCCTATCACTGTCACCTTAATAAGACACCTCTTTCTATTTAGGGATGATAGCCCGGGGGAGACGTCCCCGGTGACCTGGGGGTTTGAGAAGGAAAAGGTTGAAGTATCAAGAAAATATATCCCCTCTCACAAGTCACACCAATCAGAAAGTCCCAAAGTTTTAGCAAATAAAGCAATGATATGCTTGAGTGTACCTGCCCAAAACAAAGAAACAAGAAAACAATATCTTTTGCGAGTACAATTTGATGTTATTGCTTCATGAAACCTTGGAATTGTCGATCAAAGCAATAAGTTGATGCAAGATGAAGCAAACATAAATTCTAAAACAACAATGTATACAAGATGATAGCTTCACAATCAATGCCTTAAATAAGCTTCATAATGACAAAAAATGATGATCCAACAATAACAATACACTAGCACTTGTCAGAAGCTAATGAGGTAATGTGAAAATCAAATTTTGCAATTGCTTTTAAGATCTTTTACTGTTGTAATAATTTGTTGTAGCTTACTTTTGTAACAACAACAAGAAGGTTAGTGAATTAGTCTAATCTAGGGTTAGTAAAGGTTAGTAAATAGCTTGAGGTAAAAGTTTTAAGGGTTGTTCTCATTAATCAATCAAATAGAAGGTCTAGATCAATGTCTTTAGGGCTAATGGAGTCACCTTTTGCAACAAAAATCTTGAAGGAAACAAATGATAATTTATGAGCTAAGGACAAAGAGGGATGATGGTTGAGGTGTTGGTAACCCAAGGCCTCAATCAACAAGCCCTAGAAGGAAAATGACTACTAGGAAGTAGGTAACCCTAGGCCCTAGCGGTTTTCCTTATTCTTTAGCTCAAGCTTGAAGTAAATAATGGCTTGATGAAGCAAATGATACTAGAGTGCTACAATGGTAGGGCTCTAGCACAATGCTTCAAAAGGTAGGGTTTCTAGCAAAATCTAGTAGGTGAAAAGTTATTAAGATAAGGACAATAACATGTTCTTGATCTCCTAGGGTTTTAAGCTAGCAATTTCATAATCTTGGAAAAAATGCAAAGTAAATGGTCTATAACCATTCAAATTAAAGAAGAATTGCATAAATTCACTTACATCCACCAAGAATAATCTAGCAATTAGCCTAGTTGAAGACTTTCCACCAAGAAAATGCCCAAAAATACCAAATTTAGCCTCCTCCAAGAGTTGCGCACCACATAATTTCAGCCAAAGAGCCTTAAAGGAGCCGAATTTCAGACCTCACTTCGTGAATAAAAGAATGATGAAAAAATACAAGGGGAAAATCCCTTATTTATACAATGAAAATGACCTTTAATTACAAAATTAGGTCAAAAAGGCCGACATGGCCAGTGTACATGAGAAAATCCAATTTTATGTAAATTTGTGAAATAAAACCATAATCTAAGATTTGTAGGGTGACGTCATGCCCCTCCTAGGGTGACGTTAGCTTCCTTGCCAGACCGTTGGCCCTCCAAATGGAACGTTGGGGCTCAAAACCCCTCTGGAACTGCCACATGTGCCAACCAATGTCGTCCTCAAGTTGGGGGCCTCAACTGGGTGACATCAAGGCTCTGAATGATGATGTCAAGGGCCTTCAAGGGACAAAATCATGGTGGGAGGGAAAGACCCTCTGGGTCCAGGCCTGTCAGGCTATCTCTGGTGGAACATCCTCCTCTCTCTCTAGTGCAAGCCTATGGTAAATGTCTGCCCCTGGATGGGGTCTCAACATCCATCTAGTGGGATTTTATCCCTATGGAGGTCCGAGCTAATCATCTCCCCATGTGTACCTGTCTGTTGGGCATGGTCCTGTAGCAACATCAAATACGCCCTCCATGGGCTCATAAGTCACAGGGATCATAGCAATGCCAATCACATCTAATAATCAAGTTATATAAACATGTACATAAAACCCTCCTTTCCCAGACAAGTGCTCAAAGACGCTATGCTATTCTACAAGCGAGGTTTGGAGAGGGTTTCATGACATCCTATTGGGATAATTCTCCTTAGATGTGGGATGTTTCCAGATGAAGACCAATATAGTCCATGTAAGTGCATGAGATGGTATGGGGATGTTTGGGCAATTGGTGCAATGATGACAGGGAAATGTATGGCTTACCTGTGGGTGCCTCTAAAGAGGGTAAGCTGCACCTTGTCATGGATGCAAGTGTTTCCAAGCCCATTCAATGCCTTTTTTAATTTTTTTTATCTTATTGTTTTTTTCTTTCAAGAGAATAGATGGGGGACACTACCCCGACGTGGTGATCAGTGGTGACTGTGTTACCCACAAGCATTTCATGGAGACGAGAAGGTTGGCTCGTGATGAGACCCCCTTTCTCCTGGCTATGCTACCAAGAGCCACTACCCTGGCGTGGTGACCAACTGAATGGTAGTGTCATATCGCTACAGGACCATGTACCTAATAGGTTGGCTCGTGATGAGACCCCCTATCCTCCAACTAGGTCTTTAGTTTAGTTATTTTATGGGTCCCTCCTTTTTCTTACTGAGAAGCCTTTTATTTCTTTCTTGGGGATCCCTGGGCAAAGCATATGAAGGTTTTGATCTTTTTGATTTTATCTTTTGCCAGCTACTTTTACCCTCTGGGCCTTTAGCCCCTTCTTCCCATAAGGCAAGGTACAACCCTTTGCTAGCTTGGAAAACCCAATGCCCGAACCAATGCAGGGGATATATGAGAGGGAAGATGATGAAAAGTGATAAGTATGGTGGGAATGGACAATGACCTTTCATGAACCCACCCAGTGGAAACTCACTCCTAAGGGAACCACCTTGCTAGGGCATAGTATGGACAAGTCAAAAGGCATAAAGTCCAAGAACACGTCATGAAGAAAAAGAATTAAATGCACATATTCAAATGTTTTGAGAATCAGAGTGAGACATATAATGATACCCAGACTCATTACCTCATGGAGAAAGACCCACTGTTGTTGAAGGACTAGGCCGATGGGATGGATGTTGTTTCTGCTGACAGGATGAAGGCACCGAAGAAGAAAGATGGACCCTCCAGGGCCAGGCTCAAGTCAATATGGCTCTCGGTACTCCATGTCTAGGACATGTGGGCCTCGAGACATAATCTCCTTAGTTATCCCTAGGCTAGGGGATAACATCTGGCTCCAACTCGAGGACATGTGCTCACTGTAGAGCGCATGAGAACCTCATCATATTTGGTATGAATTGTGACCTGCTAGATCTCAATAAAATTTATTAGTAATCATTTGGGGTGGTGATATCACCCCTGGCTCATATATGGTACAATAAAATGAAAGTAAGCAAGCATATATACAAATGGAAATACAACTACTCTAGCATGAAATGCAGATGGTATATACAATGAATGCAAATGCCTACCTACTTACCTGCACTTATCTATGAAGTCAAGTTTCTGCCCCTTGATGGGGTTTGAGGAGGTGTCCACCAACTGGTAATGGGCGCCTTCTTTCTTCCAATGTAGATAAATTGTAGGCATCATTGACTGACTTTCTTCCAACTCTGAAGGGTCCAAGCCAAAATTGTGCACTTCCCTTGACATTAGTAGGCTCTCCCTTCTTTGTATCCCACATCCAGACTGTATCTCTCTCTTTGTAATCCTTGGTCTTGAATTTGGATTTCTCTTGTACAACCTTGATGTATTGTCTTGAGGGAGGAGGGTGGGATTTTGCTGTGAAAAGTTCTTGCTGGGACGGTCGGATCAATATGTCATATTCTCCTTTTTTTAATAACTTGACAACCCCAACTTATTTGTCTTTATATTTGTTCAAGAGTTGTTGATACTCCTCCTTCTTCGACCATTGTATCTGATCAAAGTCTTCTTCTGTATGTCATCAAGGGAAAATACAGGGGGAATTTCTTTGACTAGTTCATGTGTTTCATTAGTTCCAATGTCATCACCAATTTCTTGCACTTGTATTTTGGTCATTGGCACATTCAGGAGGCGACTTATTGTTCCAAAATTCATAGGCACATTAATATATGTGGGATCCATCTCTAGGGTGCCTCCTAGCATCACAACAAACTTCCTGGACAATAACATTCTCCACACATCTGGGACATCCACCACCACAATATCCCTGTGGATCACTTTCTCAGGGTATCTTCCAAGGCATAATTTAACATTTTCAACTACCCCATGAGTGGGTATGGCTCTGGAATGAAACCCACATACATTCCTGTAAGACCTTTAGGCCCAATTTTTCCATGAACTTCAAAGACATCATGTTAGCACCTGCCCCTGAATCAAGCATATAGTTGTTAAGGCATTTGTTATTGATCAACAAGGTCATGAAGAAAGGTGGATGTCCATCATACTGAATCCTAAAGTGATCGGCTTGTAACATAATAGGAGGGTCCATTGGTCCATCTGAGCCTTTGAAAAAAATTTCGAACCTTTCTTTGATAGATGGGACCTTGACGACTTCTCTCAAGGGAATGGTGACATGCATTTTTTCTAATGCACCTTCAAAGTCAAAGTTCAAATCCACTTTGTTAGTCTTGGGAGGATTCTTAGGAAGGAGTATGTTCATGGGTGGAGGTCTTGTTTGTGATGCCACAAGACCAGTAGAGGGAGGTTGGTTCATTCTCTTTTGTTTAGTACACACTTGGAATTCTTGTTTCTTCAACTTTTCTCTTGATTGTTGGTCAAGGTTATTTATCACCTCCATCCTATCCTTCCTGGCTACTTCCTTTATGCCTTCTTGATGTTCTTCAAGTGTAACATTAAGGAAATATGGAGGATTTTCAATGGTATGGTTAACTATGTTCACTTGGTCATGATTACCATTGTTGAAAGGTCACTCATGCTCCCAATGTGACTCACTGCATTGTAAGCACCAAGGGTTTTCATCCACTATATTTGCAGAGGCTAAAGTATTGGGGACCTCTTGATCATTCTTTGGTCTAAAAACTTGGTTCCCTTTATGAAATTTCCCTTTGTAAGGAACCCTGGGGGCTTGTTGTTGAGTTCTTTCTAGGTTGACAATCTTGTTCATCATTAGTTATTGGGTTTTTACCATGCCATCTACATTCAGTTGCAACTTTGCCAAGCTAGTGCTAATGTCTGAGGTAGGTTCAACATTGTGGACTATCTTAGGTTTAGTATCCATTCTGACTCTTCGGTTTGAAAAAGGCTCAACTCTAGATGATGAAAGGTTGTCTTCAATCCTTGTAGATACCTCTTGGGATTCTTGGATTGTCTGAGGGGATTTATCTATGAGGAGATATCCCAGTTGTCCTATAAAGGCTTTGGTATAAAGGAAAAGAAGGAAACTATCAGACGAATGATGGCTTACTGGGATTGTTTGCATCAAATTATCAAACTTGTCATGGAATTCTCTAACAGTTTCATTTTCTTGTTTCACGAGGTTATTCAGCCTTATCAACAACATGTTGGGGTCTTCCTTGACACTCCATCGTTTGAGGAATACTTCCTCCAACCTATCCATGGTTTTAATACTAGCATCAGGGAGCCCATTGTACCAACATCTAACGCCATCATGGAGGGTAATAGAGAACAATTTCATAGCTAAATATTCAACATCATCATTGATGGGATGAAGCTGGAAGAAGGCCCAAAAATTGCTCATATGATCCTTGACACTGACTACATCATTCCCAGTGAATGTAGGCAACCACTTTTCATACTTAGGGGTAATTTGCCTAGGGTATCCTGGTATACCTGTCATGAAGAGCTTGGATGACCATTGCTTTTGGTTATTGGCTTGGTTTGGATTAACAATCTGAGTTCATGCACTAGACATTGTGTTCAAGGGAAGATTTCCTCCAAACAGTGATTTTATTACAGGAGAGTTTTGGGGAGGTTTTCTTCTAAGGGATCGGGGAGGGTTGGTGTACCTCCCTGAGGTTTTTGAAGTCGCCAGATAGTTTTCTTGAAACTATCAAAGGGATGAGGGGATTACCCTCAATGGAGTCGACATGTAAGCTTTGAAAAGTAAAGGATTTTTTAGGAAAGGCTTACCGAAAAGTGTTGTCTTTAAGAAGAATTGACTCAGTGTTCCCTGACAATGGTGCCAAAATGTTATTGCGCAATTTTTACTTGTCCCAAAGGAAAAATCTAAAGGAGGTAAAATTGGCATAACAAGAGGTTGTCTTATCACTTTCACCTTAATAAGACACCTCTTTCTATTTAGGGATGATAACCCAGGGGAGATGTCGCCAGTGACCTGGGGGTTTGAGAAGTAAAAGGTTGAAGTATCAAGAAACGATATCCCCTCTCACAAGTCATATCAATCAGAAAGTCCCAAAGGTTTAGCAAATGAATCAATGATATGCTTGAGTGTACCTACCTAGAAAAAAAAAACAAGAAAACAATATCTTTTGTGAGTACAATTTGATGTTAGTGCTTCATAAAACCTTGGACTTGTCGATAAAAGAAATAAGTTGATGCAAGATGAAGCAAACTTAATTCTATAACAACAATGTATACACGATGATAGCTTCACAATCAATGCCTTAAATAAGCTTCACAATGATAAAAAATGATAATCCAACAATAGCAATATACTAGCAATTGTCAGAAGCTAATGAGGCAATGTTAAAATCAACTTTTGCAATTGCTTTTAAGAGATTTTACTGCTGTAATAATTGGTTGTAGCTTACTTTTGTAACAACAACAAGAAGGTTAATGAATTAGTCTAATCTAGGGTTAGGAAAGGTTAGTAAATAGCTTGAGGTAAAAGTTTTAAGGGTTGTTCTCATCAATCAATCAAATAGAATGTCTAGACTAGTGTCTTTATGGCTAATGGAATCACCTTTTGCAGCAACAATCTTGAAGGAAACAAATGATAATGAACGAGCTAAGGAAAAAGAGGGATGATGGTTGAGGTGTTGGTAACCTAAGGCCTCAATCAACAAGCCCTAGAAGGAAAACGACTACTAGGAAGTAGGTAACCCTAGGCCCTAGCGGTTTTCCTTCTTCTTTATCTCAAGCTTGAAGTAAATAATGGCTTGATGAAGCAAATTATACTAGAGTGCTACAATGGTAGGGATCTAGCACAATGATTCAAAAGGTAGGGTTTCTAGCAAAATCTAGTAGGTGAAAAGTTATTAAGGCAAGGACAATAACATGTGCTTGATCTCCTAGGGTTTTAAGCTAGCAATTTCATAATCTTGGAAAAAATGCAAAGTAAATGTACTATAACCATTCAAAGTAAAGAAGAATTGCAGAAATTCACTTACATCCACCAAGAATAATCTAGCAATTAGTCTAGTTGAAGACTTTCCACTAAGAAAATGCCAAATAACACCAAATTTAGCCTCCTCCAAGAGTTGCGCACCACTTCATTTCAGCCAAAGATCCTTAAGGGAGTTGAATTCCAGACCTCACTTCGTGAGTGAAAGAATGATGAAAAATACAAGGGGAAAATCCCCTATTTATACAATGAAAATGACCTTTAATTACAAAATTAGGTCAAAAAGGCCGACATGGCCAGTTTACATGAGAAAATCCAATTTTACTTAAATTTGTGAAGTAAAACCCTACTATAAGCTTTTTAGGGTGACGTCATGCCCCTCCTAGGGTGATGTTAGCTTCCTTGCTGAAACATTGGCCCTCCAAGTGGAATGTTGGGGCTCAAAACCCCTCTGAAACTGCCACACGTGCCAACCAATGTCGTCCTCAAGATGGGGGCCTCAACTAGGTGATGTCAAGGCTCTGGATGATGATGTCAAGGGCCTTCAAGGGCCAACATCATGGTGGGAGGGCAAGACCCCCTAGGTCCAGGCCTGCCAGGTTGTGTCTAGTGGAACATCCTCCCCTCTCTCCGGTGCAAGCCTCTGGTATATGTTTGCCCCTGGCTGGGGTCTTAACATCCATCTGGTGGGATTTTATTTCTATGGAGGTCTGAGTTAATCATCTCCCCATGTGTACCTGTCCGTCAGGAATGTTCCTGCAACAACATCAAGTACGCCCTCCACGGGAGCATAAGTCATAGGGATCATAACAATGTCAATCGCATCTAATAATCAAGTTATCTAAACATGTGCATAAACCCCCTCTTTCACAGACAAGTGCTCAAAGACGTTATGCTATTCTACAAGCCATGTTTGGAGAGGGTTTTAGGACGTCCTATTGGGCTAATTCTCCTTAGATGTGGGATGTTTTTAGGGGAAGACCAATCTAGGTCATGTAAGTGCATGAGATGGTATGGGGATGCTTGGGCAATTAGTGCAGTGATGACAAGGAAATGTATGGCTTACCTGTGGGTGCCTATGAAGAGGGTGAGATGCACCTTGTCATGGATGCAAGTGTTTCCAAGCCCATTCAATGCCTTTTTTACCTTTTTTATCTTATTGCTTTTTTTTTCAAGAGAATAGTTGGTGGACATTGCCCTGGTGTGGTGACCAGTGGTGACAGTGTTACCCACAAGCATTTCACGAAGATGAGAAGGCTGGATCATGATGAGACCCCCTTTCTCCTGACTATGCTACCAAGAGCCACTACCCTGGCGTGATGACCAGATGAATGGTAGTGTCATACCCCTACAGGCCCATGGACCTAATATGTTGGCTCGTGATGATACCCCCTATCATCCAACTAGGTCTTGAGTTTATTTATTTTATGGGTCCCTCATTTTTCTTATTGAGAATCCTTTTATTGCTTTCTCGGGGATCCCTGGGCAAAGAATCTGAAGGTTTTGATCTTTTGGATTTTATATTTTGCGAGCTACTTTTACACTCTGGGACTTTAGCCCCTTCTTCCCACAAGGCAAGGTACAACCCTTTTCTAGCTTGGAAAACCCAATGCCTGAACCAATGTAGGGGATATATGAGAGGGAATATGATGGAAAATCATAAGTATGGTGGGAATAGACGATGACCTTTCATGAACCCACCCAATGGAAACTCACTTGTAAGGGAACCAACTTGATAGGGAATTTTGTCACCCCCCTCAGGTATGGACAAGTCAAAAGGCATAAATTCCAAGCACACGTCATGAAGCAAAAATAATTAAATGTACATATTCAAATGTTTTGAGAATCAGAGTGACACATACCATGATACCCGGACTCATTACCTCATGGAGTAAGAACCACTACTGTTGAAGGACCAGGTTGATGGGATGGATGTTGCTGTTGTTGACAGGATGGAGGCGTTGAAGAAGAAAGATGGTACCTCCAAGGTCAGGCTGAAGTCAATATGGCTCTCGATACTTCATGTCTAGGGCCTGTGAGCCTTGAGACATAATCTCCTTAGTTATCCCTAGGCTAGGGGATAACATTGGCTATAAAAATTTTAGAGCTCAGTACAAAGAAATTAGACATGAGGACACTTACAACCAAATCAATGTAATTAAGGAGGTCCCTAGGTTTTTTACAGATGAAGAAAGTGATGATATTGGTAAACCTGTCACTTTAAGGAAGTGGAAGAAGTGGTTAGAAGGATGCCTAGGGACAAAAGTCTTGGGCTAGATGGGTGGACACATGAATTATTTCACTTCTTCATTGACCTCTTGGGGGAGGATTTTCTTGGTGCTATTGAGGAAACTAAGGTCAAAGGACATGTTCCTGGATATTTAAATGCTACTTTTACTACCCTCATCCCCAAGATGAACAAACCTACCATTTTCAATGACTAGAGACCTATTGCTCTATGCAACTTTGTTTATCAAGTCATTACAAAAATCATATCTACCAAGATTAAGGACAAGTTGGCTTCCTGTATTTCAACAGAATAGTTCGGTTTCCTTAAGGACAGACTGATTTTTTATGTTGTTGGGATAGCCCAAGAATGTATACATACTGCTAAAGAAAAGAAATTGAAATCACTCATTCTAAAACTAGATTTAAAGAAGGCATATGATAAAGTGAGTTGGCATTTTCTTAGATTAATGTTGATCCAAATTGGATTGAAATGGGAGGTCACTCAGTGGATAATGGAATATGTTTCTAGTGTCAACTTTGTAATTCTGGTAAAGAGATCTCCTACGGAGTTTTTTAAAAGTCATTGAGGTTTGAGGCAGGTATGCCCTCTTTCTCCACTTATGTTCCTTCTGATTGTGGAAAGTCTCAGTAGACTGCTAAAGAAAGCTTGTTCGGAGGGTAAATTCTAAGGCATAAAGGTGGCCACAGGCGTTATCATTTCCCATTTGGTTTTTGTCAATGATGTTATTATTTTGGGTATGGGGAAGTATGAAGACTAGATTTCTTTCAATTCTCTTTTATCTAGCTTTTGTTTGGCCTTGGGTATGGAAGTTAATTGTCATAAATCTTGTTTCCTTGCTCAAAACATTGATGCCCACTTGGAACAAAGGTTGAAGGAGGCCTTTAATATCCAAATCCTCAATCTGGAGCAAGGTATGAAATACCTTGGTTTCTTCATTAATCCAAATGACTACAGGTTAAGTGATTGGATGTGGATGATTCAAAAGGTATAGAAAAATATTGGCCACTGGACCTTTCGATGGTTATCATTGGGGGGCAGATTAGTCTTAGCAAAATCCATACTACAAAATATTCCTGTATACTATCTTAGTTTGGCAAAGGTTACTTCATCGATTATTAACAAGATTTGACAACTTATCTCTGGGTTCATATGGAAAGGGGGATAATAAGACTAGTGTCCTTCACTTGGCTAGTTGGAACAAGACTGGAAGACCCAAAGCTCTAGGGGGTTGGGGCATCCAAAACTTAAACTGGTTTGCAAAAGCTCTGGCTGGAAAATCATGTTGGAGGGGATTGTTCGGTTCTGGACTGTGGATTTTGGTCTTGAATAAAAAATATTTGAAAGGCATAGATGTGATTTTTTGGTTGCACACAGTTTCATATAACTTCCATGTGGTTTCCAACATCTGGAAAAACTTCTCGGGTTCTATTCCTCTAATTAAGAAGTGGTTGGCTTGGTTGGTAGGGTGTGGTAAGAGGACCATGATAGGCCTGGACCCATTTATTGGTTGCAACTCGTTGTGTAGACTTTCAAATGATTTGGTCCAATACCTCAATGGATTACAAATCTTTTCTTTAGCACAAGTTTCTTCTCCTTGAACCACCCCACCTATTACTGCACAGGTTTGGCTTGAGTCTGAGGACCTTGGACTTACATGTGACTTAGCGATGGAATGGAATGATTTCCATACAATTCTTAGATGTAGTGGAATATCTCTGTCAAACGAAAATGATAGAATAGTCTGGTCATGGAACAGAGCCTCGGGTACAGTGACAACCAGACTAGCTTATGATGCTCTCATTTTTTAGAACCTTTCGACTGAACCGACATGGTGGTATAAGGCTATTTGGAAAACCAAGATTCCTGTAAAAATTATTATGTTTATGTGGCTTTGTCTGAAGAATTGTGTCCTTACAAGTGAGAACTATAGGCGAAGAGGAGGGGTGGGACCTTTGGTTTGCACCCTATGTCTAAAAAATGAAGAGAATACCTTACATTTATTCGTCCAGTGTGAATACACTCAAAGAACCTGGCAAGATATATGTCGTTTGCTGAGGCTTTTTGGTTCTTGGGATTGTCCATCCTTTCAAGAGAATTTGTTGAAATGGTTTGTATCCTCCCCAAAGTTGAGATATATCCCCTTTGTATTTCTACGGGGAATCTGGAAATATAGGAACAAAATTATATTTGAATATCTTCCTTGTAATGATGCACAGACTGTCACAAACATATTAATGGCTATAAAAGAACATGCAAGGAACAACACAGGAGATAGCATGGATTATATCCTAAGCCTGGTTTATTTTGATAATTAGGTTCTTTGATGGAGCTGTTGCTGGAGGTATATGTGGAGTTGGCTTGTTTCTCAAGTTAAATACAAATCATGTGTACAGAGCCTTTTTTTGTAGGAGGTGAAGGAAACAACATTAAAGCAGAGACCTTGGGATTATGGGGCCTTCTCTCATTTGCTAAAATGCTCCAAATAGATCATTTAATGGTTGTAGGAGATTCTAAAGTGGTTCTGGACTGGTTTGCTGACAAAACAAAGTTGGAAATTCTATCCCTTACCCAATGGAAAGCGAAGATCCTAGATCTCAAAAGACATTTCACTGGAATAAAATGCATGCATGTTCACAGGCAATACAATTCTGAGGCAGACTCTCTCTCCAAAAAATCTCTGGTTTCCCCTATTGGCTGGTTGTATTTTGAGGAATCCCATATGGGATTTGTGATCAGTGCAGAGCGTTCCTATATTTTCTTAAGTACTCCATCCTTTTGTATATGCCTTTTTGGACAGGAAAGTTCAATTTTGATATGTTTTTTTTTTTTAATGTACACAACTATAACTTACAAATTTCTGTATGGAGTGAAGAAATGCTAGGATATATAAGATAGTATAAGAACAACATCAACGATGTTATGTGATGTACTCTATACTTCTATATAAGCCCCAATGTAATAGAAAGTTTCTCTAGATTCAATAATGAATAACAGTGAAACTAATTTTTCTGGGTGAAAAAAAAATTATTGTATTAATAAATATTTAAAAAAATTTAAATATATTAAGATTAGATATATTCACAATTCAAGTGAATTAAAATGAAATTATTATTATATATACCCAAGGCATGGTATATTGTAATCATTTTTAGTCAAAGTGCTTTGAATTTATATTAGTTATCCCACTAATGAATTTATTCATAAAGTTAAACATTATAATTTGAAAAATAATGATTTTTAGAGGGCATGGTATATTGTAATGGTTTCTTAGTCAAACTGCTTTGAATCTATATTATTTATCCTAGTGACGAATTTACTCATAAAGTTAAACATTATAATTTGAAAAATAATTATTTTTAATTATATTAAAAAACGATCTATCTATTTTTTGATTGGTTAGAAATATGATGTGACCTTGATCTGCCAATTTTACATCTTATTTTATTTTCGGTGGTGTTGGGTTTAAAAATTAAAATAAGAATATTAATTATGTGGCAAAGTGTACAAGTTGCCATCAATTCTGCTCACACATCCGACAAAGCATGCCAAGAACTTCACATCCACTTGCTAAGGTGGGAACACTGCCATCCTAACGTTACCCTGTCGTGGAAGACCATAGACTCTTCCAATTCTAGCCCCATTAAGTCCCACTCACCACACCTCCTCTGCGCTCGATACATTGAGTCACAACGAGGAAAACAAACCAAATTTTACGAAGCAAAGTTCGTTTCGACTCTACCGAGCTGTTTCGCTTTCTTTGCTAGTAACACAAAATTTAACCGGTAAGGGCTTCAAAGACATCTTTTTCATTAAAATTTTGAAGAGTGTATTTATATCCCAAAATAGAACCAGTGTAAGACTTCTTCAGAAATTGAAATCTCTCAATTTGAATTACTTGTTTGCATTTTTCCACAAGTTATGAAAATACATTACGCTTTGTTCGTTTGATAATTGCAAATGGGTTGTGTTTTCAAACACAGGTTCTCGAATGTAGATAGACAATGATTCTAACAAATTATAGAAAGCCATCGGGTACGAATGAATTCTGTTTAAATGAGTTGGATTAGTTATATTGTGTTTATTTTGATCTAGGGGCAACTCACTAAGTTTTTTGTAATTTGTGTTTTCACAAATGCCTATAGGGGTATTCCACGAATCGTTTGAACTCCCATGTTTCTAAGAAGAAGGGATGTGCAAATGCAATTGAATATTCTAAGCTGCAGGCAGCTACAAATAACTTCACCAGTAATAACATTATTGGAGAGGACTTATTTGGGTGTGTATACAAGGCCATGTTTGACGATGATTCCTTTGTTGATATGAAGAAGCTAGACGAGGGTAGCAAACAAGCTAAGCATGAATTTTGTGTGTATTAAAAACGTTACAGACATTATTTTGGAAGCTTATTGCTTCTTCAAACTTTAGAAGATATGAGTGAAGGAATTTTTGCGGAGGATGCCCTAAAGCTGCTCTTTTGAGTATCATTTTCTCTTGTGGATTTGGTGTTGCACTGCATTTAACATATTGCATTGTGATTTTTTATTCTCCCTATAATTTTAGAAGAATCTGTGTTGATTTCATCTCTTAGTATGGTCATTGGTTGCAAAATGAAGTGGAGCTGATGAGAAAAATATGACATCCAAACCTTGTTTGTTTGCTTGGGTTCTATACTCATGAAAATACATGGTTCTTAATATATGCTCTGATGCAAAATGGCTCTTTGGAAGACCAATTACATGATAGGCTTCTCCAACCATTGGGCAAGTTCAATATTGCCTATCTTTTGAATCCTGGGCCTTTTATTTGTTAAAAAAAAATTGAAACTACCATTCATCATGGATAAATTAGTAGGTCATCAGTAAGCATCCTTTCACAACTATGCTTTGTTAAGAAATTGTGCTTATCAACGCCATCTCATGGATCTGTACTTACATGGTTTTTGCTCATAAATATACCTTGATTCAACAAATTTAATTCTAGCACAGTAAGTTTGATTCCCTATTGCTAGAATTTACCAATGGAAATCATTTATTCACTTGGTCCTCTATTAACGTGGGAGCTCAAGCTTACCATGGATTTGTTTTGTTTTCTATTCTTTTAGAGGGTCTAGAACATTTGCATAAGCACTGCAAACCTGTAGTGATTCATCAAGATTTCAAATCATCAAATATTCTTCTTGATGCAAGCTTCAACGCCAAGGTGAGGGTGAGGTTTTTGTTAAAATACATATTCCAATTTCCCACTTACCCTGACTATAGTGTTAAGAATAGCAATACCATTAAATCTGCATGGAAATGGAATGTTTCTTATGTAACAATTATCAGTTAATTTGGGAAGATTCTTGTAAAGAATTAAGAAAGTTTTCTATAATGTAATTGACAAGAAGCTTAGTAAATGTAAGGCATGTGAATTATATTCAATGGGAGATTGGGTGAGATGGGTATGCATTGTTGTGTTGTTGGTTCTCTTAGTGATGCTTTATGGATTGTTTTAAGCATCAATTATTTTTTGTCAAAATATTTTGATATACGACTTCAGTTTTAATTCCATGACAAGTGCAATTGTTTGTATTCATTTATTTCTGCTTGTCATGAATTATACTTTGAGTAATTTCTATATAGACTTATTTTTCCATCTTGGTTTATGTGCTACAAAACACTTGGTCCAAAGTGAAACATTTCTTGAGTAGAATATATTGTAATCATAGCTATTTAACCACTGGCTATGGATGCAACTTTCAAATTTTGGTCTTGCAGTAATGAGTGCAGGATGTGCTGGAAATAAAAATATTGATCTTGTTGATTAATTGGGTTGGTTGTCATTGATGTCAACCCTTGAAGAAAAGTCCGGTAGCACAAAGGTTTGGGTAATGGACCCAAGTTTGTTTGATGTGTAATGGTATGAGCTTTGATATATTTGCAGGTAAGGCTATTCTAGATGGATAGTACATGTCATGCCATTTCTAGTGGTATGTGGAACATCACATAACTCCTCACGGTTTGAGAGTTATGGCCTTACGAAGTTGAAGGACCCTTATATTATTGGCTTGAAACCCCAAAA
>CBVK0101102792.1:0-20600 GCA_900067695.1 Picea abies | reverse complement strand
CGGCAAGCTATCGTCAGCCTGCATCACCAATAATCACGTCAGAATGTCGTCATCAAATCATCAAATCAAATCAACATCATAATAAACAAATCAACCCAAAAGCACACTCCCTGACTCAGTCCGGAGTCCAAGGGGGTTCTACTGATGCCTCTGCATCCTCAAGGTCAAAAACCCTGCACACTCAACAAAACTAAGTCAATAGCACCCGTCTACATCAAATAGTAACATATCATGTCCTCTGTCAATCACATCATAATCATATACAAAAGGTCTAACATCAAAAAGGGTCCAAATCACTTGTGAGCAAGTGTCCTCAAATAATAAGTGGTCTCAGTGCGCCAGAGTGGGATGTTACAGTTGGACCACCTAGGATTTCTAGAAGGTCCACAACATTTACATCCATGATAAACTTTTGTTACAAGACCTATGATTTTATTGTATACATAACATGTTAGTGTCAAATATATAGTTGCACCAAATGATGTATGTCAAATAAATTATAGATAAAAAAAAATAGATGAACCTGCTTACCAGAGGAAACTCCTAGTCTTGGATAATCATGCATGGTATATGCATATGCCATACAATGTAAAATACCTCTCCATTGAGATGGGTCTTAATACATCATATACATGCATTCTTTCCCATAGTTTCTTAAATTCATTGATCACTGGTTGGAGGTAGGCATCCAATCTCTTCACTTATCTTCTACCCAGGACTATAAGAGTCAACATAATATGTTCATTCTTTACGGACAACCATGTGGGGTATTGTTATTGATCACTACCATGTCCAAATAAAATAGTTGGTTTTTTGGAGGGAATATGGTTTAACTCCATCCATATCTATGCTAAATTGGAGGTTTTGTACTTCATCCTTGAATTTATCAGGACATGTATCCTCTATATGATTCATAGCTATTGAATCTGCTTGTATCCACATAACTCTTGGCTCACTTCTATGTGAGGCATGCACCCCTGCAACATGGATAATTGTTTGCAATGAAAGAGACTTGGAATCCTTGGAATTATAGGCATGTACCTCAATATCTTTTGAGGAGAACCATGTGACTTACCCTTTCTTTCTTGTTTATGGTACCTATCATGCCCACATTCTAGACATATGTCTTTGTTTGCCTATTTGTTTCTGTATAGAATATAATCATTCAAAAAATCATGGTATGATATGTACTCAACACCCAACATTTTCAACATTTTATTTGCCTCTGTGTAGCTATCGGGCAAGATGTTATCACTCAGAAGTACATAATATTTGAGTAACTCACAATTAGTCGGCAATGGAAATTTACACTGTCATTAAGCATGAATAAAATCAACCCTTTTCTTCCTACATTGTATAACAAGATTCGTTAAAAATTTAGGGGACTTAATGGTTAGATACTTAAAAAGTGTCGAGAAACACACATCTAACATACCATACATTACTTTCAAGTTGTACAGTAACATTTTTGTCCCTAGCTAGGTAGGCATTACAAACCCCTGTATTAGACCAAATACAGGGGTGGTGGATGTAGATTCCATACTTTCATAGAAGTTATATATGACATCAACGTCATCCACTAGTTCATTTTACTTGAATACCTTTAAAAAAATTCCATCCATGGCATGGGTATCACACAAGAAATCATCCATACCAACCTCTATATCATTTCCGTCATCCCCAACATGTGAAGAACTAGTGTTACCATTGAGGTTTCGAATTGGTGACTCAAGATGTAGTGGGAATTGAATATGTGGTTGTTTAAACCATTCTCGCTATGCTTTTGCTCTGATCTCTTTTCTTTTAGTAGAAAAATCATGACTTGACATCGTAGTGGGGTGCAATGGTAGATGGTGAATAGGTCGCTCGACGTCATGATCATGATTGTAAAAATATTGAACATTACATCGATAATATTAGTAACTCATTGCTTTTAATATGGTTAAATATTATACCAAAAAATTATTAGAAACATGGACATTTTTTCCCAATAATAAACATGAAACCAAACCCTATACAAAACAAATGTCGAATTAAGAAATACATTTTCATTAGTTCCATTGAAAATCTAAAATTACAATTACTCAATCTTCTTTTTCTTATGTCGTACATAGTTTCCTACATAAAAGATATCAAGTTCACATTGTAATAGTGTTGACATAAGTTGGCTGATGGAATATTCCATGTTAGGATTGATAGGGTAAACAAGTTTTCCATTTTCATCAAACATTTTCTTTTGTTATCTTTCTTTTGATAAGAGATTGTGGAATTTTGGGACCATGGGAATGTTTTGAGAATGTTTTGATCATATGAAATTAATCATGAATCTTGATCCTGCAAAATTCAATGAACAACTATTAAACTTCACATGCATACATAACATAAATTCAATAATTTAAATGAATCCTCCATAAAATTTAAACGTACTACAATCGACATGAGAGAAATTGAAGGAGTTCCAAAAATATAGAATGAGCCAGAATTTGAAGAATTGGCCATTTGATATTATAATTAATTTTTTCTTGCATTTGAGCCAAAACTGTCATCTTGGGTATCATAGAACAATACAACTTTCAAAATAACTTTGAATAACTTTTATAACTTGACAAAAAACTTAAAACATTATTTTTTTTTTCTACAATAACATTTTTTTTCCACCCAACTATACAAGAAATCTCAATCTAGATTAAAAAAACTTGAAATAGTTATTGGATCCATGAAAATGTCTTTCTCAAACATAGAAAATGTGAATTTTATTCTTAGCCTCTCTCTCTCTCTCTACCCATCCTTTCTCTCTCTATCCATCCCACTCTCGACCTATCTATTTCTCATGTTGTCTCTCTCCCTCCCCCCCCTTTTCTCCCTATATACCGCTCTCTCCCCATCGGTATTGGAAACCCTAATTTCCTCATTGTTTTTTGTTTTCTCCTTCTATATTTCACAAGAATAATTTTTTTAAGCACAATTTCTTTATAGGGTTTGTTTCTTTATATATGGGTGTTTAATATACTTTTCAATGAAATCACTCATTGATTGGATCTCAAATCGCCCCATTGCAGACATTTTTTTTTAAATGCCTTCACGGTTACCGGTGTGATCTATACATAGTAAGCACACCAACGTGTATTTTTTTGCAAACATCACAACTTTATTTCAATTTGAAATATTATTAAAAAATCGTTTTTGTGATTGGTGGTGTGCATTTTACCTAAATACACACTGGGGTGCATTGTTTACAAAGAAAACCGTTGAGTTTAAAATGGAAAAAATATTTTTTTTATATGGAAATCATCATTTCTTAAATTTATTTAGTGCTTGATGATGTGTAATAAACAATACTTAGGAAGTTATTATTTTCTTAATTCATAAAGCACCGAATGAATACAAACATTTGTGAAACATTTTCAATTTTGCAATGGAATTGTTATACTGTAGTGGTGCGTATATGTATGGTTGGTGCATGAGTACATCAAATTGATGTATCACATTAAATACTAATTTTCAATTGTTTTGTTGGATAAAAGAAAAACAAATAGAATCCATTCAACACATAAGACAGGACGATGAGGAATAAAAGGGTTGATCACAAACTTTGTGAGTATTTACATTTTCAATTTTTCTTAATGTTTCATGTTTGTTGTGATATTTTCATGTTTGTTGTGATATTTATATTTAAATAATTAATTTACACTTGTCCATGGATGTCTTCTACTAGGTGCTAACATACAAAGAGGAGATAACCCATGAATTGATAAACATTGAGTTAAGTATGGGTTGTAAGTATATGTTAAAGAATGAATTTTTAATTAAACAATTTGCAAGTAACATTGCTTTTTAACTTCCCTTGTTTTATAATTAATGAAAAAACAAGAAAACTTTGTATTGATTATATTGACTATGCTTTGTCATGTCATATTAAACATGCATGAAAAAAAGTATGGAATGCAACCAACAGAAGATATTTTGAGATAATTTGTGAAGCATGGCTTCGAAAGAATGTGTATTGTTTATGAAGGACTTGGTGCTAAGGTATTTTTTTTTATTTACGCAATCATGTATACTATAGTATATATAAATGTATATATACCTATTACATTTTATTTCTATGTTTGTAGATGGAAGATGAAGGGGAGGAACATAAAAAACAAGTCGATCAAGAAACAATTATGTTAAAAAAACAAAAATTACAATGTCACGTACAAATGATGAAGAAATGAGGCATGCACACAACTCTAGCAATGCCAACAGTTCAACCCATGAATTTAAATCAATATAATAGAATGATATTGCAATTTGTATGTTTTGGAATATTTGTCTATGAAAATCATGGATTTTTTTTAATGCACTTGACATATTGTCCCAATTGCATGGGGATATGTTACCAATACATGTAAAAACTACAAATTGGTTGCAATTTGATTATTGTATTGGACCTTGACATTGTCTCTTTTTGTATCACAATGGGTCTCTTATTCATATATAATAAAATGGGTTTCTTATTTCATTGCATTGTTGAATATTGTAAAATGTTGTGTTCCTGGATAATTAATACATGGATGATTTAAATTGTTACAAATAACATAGGTTTAAATGGTTGGATAATGCATCAAATAAATCCTTATATTGAAATGCAATCACAAAAATATTAAACAATATTATTATAAAAAAAATGATTTTGAAATAATTAATTGAAAATTTGTAAAAAACAATGAATAGAAATACATACATACTGGTGCACTATATTCTTTTGAATTCACTACACAATGTGTGTCATAATATAGACATCGATGTGTTTTGAGGAATCATACACACCGATGCATATTAATTATAATAACACATTGCTATGTACTATTGAGAAAACACACCATTCCATAAATGATATAACATACAATAATATTTATCGTTTCAAAATTGTATAGTGCTCACATTTGAAATATATACCAGGGAACTAAAAATAATTTACGTACTAGTGTGTTAAGTTTATTATATGCAACAAGATTCTAAACATTATTTACAAAATGGTTCATTTACTATAGCATACAGACTAGTGCATACTAAAAATAATGGAGCTAACATCTCACCTCAAGTATTCTAAATCTCGATACCCTTCATTTCACATGGTAAAAAAGATATAGGTATGTACTAATTACACAAGCATTGTTAAGCCCTAATATTGGCTCATTACCCCTTAATTGGGGCATATCATATTAGTAATATTATTTTATTTATGTTGGCTTGTTGGCAGCCATTTTGAATTTTTATCCTATCCTTATAAGCTGCCTACACAAGTGTTTTGGAACCCTTTATTCTCATCGCAATATTTTGAATAAAACGACATGATCATTTTGCGCATTCGCATACCTGCCTTTTGTTTTCATTTTCACGAATGCAAGCGTGAAAACTTTGAGTTCGAAGTCATGTCGATGGCATTAAAATCATCACTGGATTATTATGAAAAATCTTGTTCTATGATCAATTCATCTCTAACTCAATGATGGTCACATAGTTGGAAAGACACCAAAACCTTTACTCACTTGGCATTTTTTTATTGTTAATATGAGTTCATTTTATAAGATTGTGATGGTATTCTAGTGATTGTGATTGAGTCCTTGATACAATGGTGGTTTGATGTTATATTGTCTTTCATCAAATTCCTTGGTGTAATGGTTTGTTGAGAACGCATTAACATTGTGATTAGACCCTTGGCGCAATGGTTTCATACAACGCATAATTTTTATGGTCAAATCTTTGGTGCTAAATTCGAAATATTGTTTTGATTTAAATCATGCAAACACTATTGTTGTGCAAATATTCGGGTCAACGTATCATAGTTTTCAATAGTTGTTTGATTGGCATTTCTTTTAACACACACCAATAGTGATTTGAATCACCATAGCATCGTCGATTGTACATTTCGATATGAATGTTTTGCATGGGTTTGTTCCGTTCCACCACCCTCGCACACTTAGGCATTAATGCATGCCTTGTATCTCGGGTTACGTCTGTTGGTCTTGGGGAAACCTGTGAGCTTTTGGTCCTGTGTATACCCTATCTAACCCCCTGTCCGTTTACCCTGCTCACTGTGTGCTCTCTCCTATGGCACCTGTGGTGCGTATAAAACCTAATGGCATCCAAACGCTCCTGCTATTTGACAATGATCATGAAGACCTGGAGAATAGTGGCTGGTTAGTTTTTATCCAAACATTTGAGGGTTTCAACCTCGCGATCACCCAACAGTTTTCCCTCATGTTCGACGGATGCAGGGCTAAGTTTGGGGATATCCAAATCCAGCTAAATGAAGAATTCCTCAGTTCAGCCACTGGTTTACCACTTAAAGGGAAGAGGTGATTTAAGAATTCAAAAGTGGACGAAGTGCCATGGCCGCTCCTGTTCACATCAAGGAAAATTGTTAGTTGTGATAGAGGTATGCCTGTCACTGCCCTCAAACCCAGGTGGCATGATTTGTGACTTGCCATTGTTAATCAATTTGTGACTTGCAAAGGTCGTTATGGTTTAGTGTTTCTTTACCATCTCCGGTTGCTTATGAATTTTATTGATTTCCCTTTGAATATGCCTCACCACCTCCTACGTAGTCTATATGAAATGTCGAAATGATTTAAGAGGGAGAAGGTTGATAGTAGCCTCTTCCATCACTGCTTGATCAAAATCACTATTATTCATCATTTGAGGCTTAGTGGTGACAATTTGCAATATTTCCTATCAAGGAATGGCTTTGCCACTCCCAAGTGTGTTCAAGTGGACAAGGTTGTGGTCACTGAAACCCTGGTTGGGCCTTCCATGCCACCTCCTACCCTTCTACACCCTGTCAAACCCTCAAACTGCCCCAACATTGACCTACCCGATACCATGGCCGACCCGTGTGCTAAAGACAATACTAAGACTGTCAAGAGGCTTGTAAGAAAGAAAGGAAAATGTGATACTGGTGTCAATAGTAAGGGAAAGAATAATGCACGATGGATATCTAGATGTGCTCGGAACAAGCCCAAACAAAACATTGACTGGAAGCCTATTGTTTTGAGAGAGGACTCGGATTCTGAGATTGAACGTTTCTTGACTGAGGAATACCCTTACTCTCATGGCCTCTGTTCTGTTGAACCCTATGACTATGTTTCCAACCTACCACCGTGCCTCAAGAATGACCCTAACTTCCCAGGAATTAAGATTGGCAGTGGAACCCCTGGTAATTTGAAAGAACCCTCACCTGTAGTGACTCGACCCAATCAACCACCGTGTACTTAATGTAATTCCTAGCTTGAACGTTACTACACGGATGTTCCTCTGTTGCAATCTAAAATTAAATCAGTGGAGGAATGGGTTACTGTGTTGTCAAAGGAAAACGACAGGCTACTAGCCAACGAGAAGAAGCAAAAGACCACGGGTTCTATCGTCTTCAGAAATGTTGAGGCAAAAACTGCCTTTGTCAACTCAAAGTTATCTTGATCGAATCGTTTTCCTACAACCCAGGTATGTTATTTCAACATCAATTTTTGAATGATTTGGTTTGAATTAGCATAGCCGATTGTGTTTTCCCTGAATTAGTTATGTTTTGTTTAAATAGATTCAAAAAACGGTTCTGTATGTTTGATTTAGCATAGTCGTTTGTGTATGCATTGGATTAGTATCAAAGATTGGTTTGATAAATAGAATATAATTTGTTGATTCAAAAACAATTTCGTTGATTTTTGAATTGTCAAAACAACTCTGTCTGTTTTCAATTGGTAATAAAAAGTTGTTTGAAAGATCGCATACATCCTTGTTACCATTCGATTAATTAAATAGGATTTCGTTTGTTTCAAATTGGCATAAAATATTTGGTTACTTCCAGCGTGTATGATTTTCTTTGCTTTGAATTAGTAATTAAAGGTTTGGTTAATAGGCTGAATGTATTTATGTTATCATTTGGATTGATTTAAAATGATTATGTTTGTAAATATGACCAGCTACAGAATCGTGAGATTTTGTAGCTAGTCATAGAATTTGGATTTTGTTGATTTTACAAATAAAACATTATCTAAACTTGTTTATTCTTGTCCACCTATAGGTATATACGAATTTTAATGGGAAATTGGGCATGCTGTGGCAGTTTAGAACATGTTTTTTGTCATATAGTTTTGTTTTAGGTTGTTAGTTTTAGTTACAAATAGAAATTTGGGAGATTCTTCCCATATCTTTTGTAAACAGTTTTTTGATAATTCCCACAGGGATGTTTTACCCTATGGCCTTTATATACTCATTAATTTTTGTAATGAACCCATCACTATTGGGAAAACAAATACTATGGATTTATGATATTACAGACTCGAATGGAAGTGGATCTTTTGTAACAACTTTAGCTTTTAATTTATCATACTTTCGTTCAAGTTTTGTGCATTTTAATTTGTGACCAAGTTATTGACTACTTTAGATATCAAGACTTGTTAAAGGTTGGTGCGTTATAACTTAAATTATGTCCATATCTGATGTATCTCATTTTTCGTACAACAATTACTTTGTTTCAATTTAATGAATAAAAGGTTTATCTTCTTCATTAAATGAACTGTTTTGTACAATTCTTCGCACAGGGATTTATCTAAATGTGATGATTTGTAAACTTTAAGATTGTTGTCATTTTATGTCTTGTTTGTTCTTTCATCTGTATTCAAAGAGCATTGATGCTTCCTATTTACAAGAAGCTTGTGGAAAATTTGGTGTGGGTTTCCTCCTATCAAACAACTAAATCAACTACTGTGCACAGGACAAATAGGAAGTGTTACTTCAGGTCAGTTTGTTATTTGTTATTTAATAGTTAATAAATTCAAGAATTCTCAATAGTTTAGATAGATATATATTTTAGTTTTACAGTTAGGATTATTATTTTAATTTCTCAGCTTAGATAGTTTTTATTTGATTTCTTTCTCATAAAAATTATAAAAAAAATAAAAAATAATAGTTTCGCTGTCATTTTACAAATGATTTTGCATGTTTTAATTAAAATTTGTATTCTGTAGATACTGTACATATATAATTGAGATTTAATTGTATTAATAGTTGAACATTTAATAAGTAAAATTATTTCTTTATAATATTAGTAAGTAAGCTGTATATATATATATTTCAGATTTGTATATAGTTTGTTGTAGTTTCTTTTTCCACTTAGATTAGTTTCTTTAGTTTAGTTTTTCTTTTTTTTTCTTAGGACTTAGATTGGCCAACAAAGCCGCTAAACCTGTCGGGGTGGACTATTCCAAACGGCTTGGGTTATTTAGACAACCCCGGACTGGATCCACTCCTCTAGTTGAGGAGCGTTCAATTTCGCCCGTCAACAAATGGCACTAGAAGGAGGGCCTGAAAATTATTAATGGCACGAGGTGGTCGTAAGACTCCTCCACCACCTAACCGCTCACCTATAGTGACAAGAAGTCATTCAAACGAAAACATCATCCCTCAAACAACAACCACATCAAACGATGATCTACGGATCATAGTTGAACCCGTAACCCCAAATCCTACAGGTGGTGACGTACAAGAGATTGTCAGCCAATCTCTCTTAAGAACACATAGTGTCTTCGCCCATTTAAGGAAACCAAATCAGCCTTTGGACCAACCTTTAGATTTCTCTAATATCAGAGAACAACTTGGAGGCACTAACCTCACTTTAAACCCTACAGATCCAATCCTCACTCCTGCTGCAGGAGGGTCTGGAATACCACCCTCACCACCTCCATCATCTCCTTCTTCTTCTAGAGAAGACTCTTTTGATGAAGGCAGTTCCCCTTCTCAGCCTTCCACACCGCCTACACCAATGGCAAACCAGAACAATCCCACCAGACCCTGGCTCGACCAGGATGCAGTAGTTGTACCTAGGCCTCAACATCCCTTACCCAAACATCTAGAGAAGTGGCTTCCCAAGTTTGACCCTGACTCTAAACAGATCTCCGAAGATCACATTAAAAAGTTTATGTTAGCCATTAGACTCCATAATGTCGAGAACGAAGACGTAGTCTGTAGGTTATTACCCTATACTTTCGAGGGCAATGCCTCTACCTGGTACTTTGCCCAGTAACCCCATACCATCGTGTCTTGGGAGAAGTTTGAATCCTTCTTTCTTGAGAAGTTCGGAGAGGATAAGTCCCCATAAGTTCTATTCATGGAGCTTTCTAGTTTAAGAATGAACCCCAAAGATAAAATCAATGACTTTAACCAAAGATTATTAACACTTAAGAACCGAATCCCTACGGATTCGATGCCTGCTGAGAATCTTATCATATCATACTATACTAAAGCCTTGCATCAAAGTATAGCCATTTGGGTAAAACAATCTAAGAAAGCCACATTGTTAGAGGCCTTCAAAGAGGCCAGCCAGATTGAAAAAGACATCCTTAGTTTAAAATACACTACTAGCAATGAAACATAGACTAGTTCATCTTCCAAAAAGAAGATCGAAATCCTCCCTAGACCTACTCAAAATAAAACACAACTTGAAAGCTTGGATTTAGAAAACTTAACAAAAGTTGTTCAAAAACTGTCAAATCAAGTTATAGATTTGAAAAGGATGGCCGAAGAAGCTTCTTCGAGCAAAGGGCCTTACAAACCCCCGTTCAGGAAGCTTTTTCCCACCAACCGACCTAATCCAAATACCAAGGGCTTAAATCTAGAAAGTCTGCAATTCTCCCTTCAAACAATTCTAGAAGCCCAGGATAACTTGATACCTCCTGAGATTCCTGAAGAGGTAGTTGAACAAGAGACAGTTGAAGAAGAAGAATCTTCTCTGGACATTTTTGGTCACTTCTCAGATATCATTTTTCAAGCTAATTTCAAGACAGTTCATCCCTACAATACCAGGAGTAAGATAACAAACAAACCTTCTTCCGAAAACACTACGACTTTGCCCCCAAAACAATCTAAACCAGCTGAGACTAAACAAAGTCATGTAAACCCCAACTTAGATTATGATTTAGTTGAAGATCTAAAAAAGTTAAGGGCTAACATTTATGTTTATGAATTATTAAAATTTCTGTTTTTGCTACAAAAAATGTTACAGAATATCGCAGAGAATAGCAAAAATAGTAATTCAAATAGTAACAAGGTTGTTCAGAACAAAGTTTCTCAGAAGACTTCTGCTAAGAATAATCCCGATCCTCACGAAAAAGGAAGTCTTCCTGTAAATAATGTAACAAATGTAGATAAATTAGCTATAGAGACTGTGAGTAAAAAGCCATAAACTTCCACCATTAGTACTCGCAGAAATGTACCTCCATTTTTGTTAACTTTCGAAATCTTTAATAGAAACATGCACAATTGTATGGTAGATTCAGAAGCATCATCCAATGTGATTCCATGGTCTGTATGTCAGTATATTAATGTTGAAGTTGAACCATCCACTTTAAAAATCATCCAACTTGATTGAACTAGTGTTAAAGTTGTAGGTGAATTGAGGAATGTGCTTATAATATTATCGTCTAACCCCAAAGTTCATCAAGTGATTGATATTATTGTTGTGGATATTCTAGAAGTTTATGGTTTGTTTCTAAGAAGAGACCGGTCGAAGCAGCTACACGGCTATTTCGCGATAGATTGGTCTCACCTGTGGCTGCCCGAGAATGGCAAGCCCAACAAGATCAAGGTAAATCGTGAACGCTACCTTAAGCTCACAATCACAGATTTAAATGATCCCAATGAACCATTTACACCTTTTGTTGATTCACTCAAAATACAAGGGATGGATACCTTTTTTGGCAATTTCATGGCCGAGACTTCAGCTATCACTAACCCTGAACAGCAGTCCGAGATTGTAGCATATGTGCAACCAACAACTTCTACACAATGGTCTCATACACCCGATAAAAATCCAACATGGTCTCTTTACTTTGACGGGTCAAAGTCCAAAGAAGGAGCAGGTGCAGGCTGCGTTATTATTGATCCCATAGGTAACAGAACCCTGATTTCATGTAGGTTAGAATTTGAATGTACTAATAACACAGCAGAATATGAGGCTTTATTGCAGGGCCTCAGAAAAGCATTAGATATGAACATTCAAAATCTGACTGTCTTTGGTGATTTGGAAATCATGGTTAGAAAGGTAAGAGATTCTATCCATTGTCTGTCTCCGCATCTTAAAAGCTACCAATACGAGGTATGGAATTTAATGAATAAATTTTCTACTTTCAATATAAATTCTATTCCTAGATTGAATAATTTTGAAGCTGATCTATTAGCTAACATACCTTCCAAACTCTTTCCTGTAGAAGGCTTGTCCCCGAATGCATTTTTTGTCAAACTGTTGTTCAGGCCATCCATTCCTGACAACATCACAAATTGGAGAGTCTTCGACGATGATCAACAGATAATTAGTTTCCTGCATATGGAAGAAACTTTCCAAGGCGTGGTGATCGACGAATGCACTCATGAAGACAATTTGCACGATTTCACGGTAATTCCAGATCCGAGGTTTCCTGAATCTTCATCAGACATGGTAAATTCGATCCCTAAATCTGTAGTTACATTAGAAAAATTTTACGATCTTCAAGATAAATTCAAAAAATCGGTCAACTGTAAAACCAATAGTTCTTCGTTATCGTATGAAAAAATAAACTTGGGAACTAATGACAATCCATAGTGCATTAATTTAGGGGTGGGGTGTTCTGAACAAGAGAAAGCCACATTTATTAAATTGTTTAAGGAATTTAAATATGTTTTTGTGTGGACATATGATGACCTTAAAACTTTCAACCCTAACATCATACAACACGTCATTCCTATGAAACCCCAAACCTTACCCTTTCAACAAAAGCTAAGAAAAATACACCCTAAGCTCGAACCGACTGTCAAAAAAGAATTAAATAAACTCTTGAATGATAAGATAATTTTCCCAGTTAGGCACACACAATGGGTTTCTAACCTTGTCCCTGTCCAGAAGAAAAGAGGGAAAATTCAACTATGCGTCGATTTCCGAAACCTTAATAGAGCATATGATAAAGACAACTACCCTGTCCCACCCATGGAACAGATCCTTCAACAGGTATCTGGTTCTAAGAGACCATCCTTATTGGATGGTTTTTCAGGGTACAACCAAGTCCTGATGTCTCCTCCAAACCAACTTAAAACTACCTTCAACACTCCATGGGGCACCTACGCTTATAGGAAAATTCCCTTTGGACTGATCAATATCGGTGCCACTTTCTAGAGAGCGATGGACATCGCTTTTTGAGGCTGAATCAATCAATTTGTCATAGTTTACCTAGATGATGTTACTGTATTTTAAAAAAACAAGACTGATCATCTAGCTCATTTAAGAGCCATTCTACAACGATGTCGTAAATACGACATTTCCTTGAACCCTAAAAAATCTATCTTTACAGTAGAATAAGGTAAACTCTTAGGATTTATTGTGTGAAGAAAAGGGATGATTATCAACCCTGAAATGACTCAAGTCATCTCGAAACTCCCCCCTCCCTCATCCAAAAAGTCTATGCAGTCTTTCTTAGGCCAGATAAACTTTGTCAAGAGATTCGTTCCCAATTTCTCCGAGATGGTGAGACCTTTACAGAATTTAATTAAGAAAGATGCACAATATCATTGGGGACCCTTAGAAAATCAATCTTTTAATTCAATAAAAAAGGCCATAATAGACGCTCCTTCTCTCATGAGCCCCGACTTTTCGCAAGACTTCACGCTTTACACATTTGCTTTTGACCGCTCCTACGTTGTTTTCCTAACTCAAAAGAATGCTGAAAACAATGAAGTACCCATTGCCTTTATGAGCTCTTCTTTCAAAGGTGCGAAACTTAATTACCCAGTAGTAGATCAACAAGCCTATGTTTTTTTTAAAGCAGTTAAACACTTCCGATCTTATATTTTGAAATCTAGGACAAAAATTATTGTCCCTTACCCAGCCGTCAGGAATCTGTTAGTGCAGAAAGAATTAGGCGAAAAGAGGGCGAACTAGGTTACCTCCCTACAAGAGTATGACATAGAAATCACCCCAGCTCAAATAGTGAGAGCCCAAGGGTTGTGAAAGTTAGTTGATGATTCAACAGCAAGACAACAAGAAGAAAACGATATGTCAAACCCAGGACAGCACAATCAAAATTTAATCTGTTGTGCACAAAACTCTATCAGTCCTTGGTATGACAATATTAAATTCTTTCTTGAACATGGGTCAGCCCCCCGTCACTTGAATCCCACTAAAAGAAGAGCGTTAAGATTAAAATCTACCTCCTTTCATCTGATTAATGGTATTCTGTTTCATCAAAATTTTGATGGAGTACTAATGCGTTGTCTTGAGAAAGACGAAGCAGAAAAAGTCTTACTAGAATTGAACGCGGGAGAAGCTGGTGGGCATTTTGGTGGTGACACCACTTCCCATAAAGTCTTAAGAGATGGTTATTACTAGCTTAAACTCTTTAGGGATTCCCATGCCTTGTGTCACAAGTGTATTATTTGTCAAAAATCATCCAGGAGGATACAAAAACTAGCCTTTCCTTTGCAGCCTGTTTTAGTAGACTCCCCTTTTCAGCAGTGGGGCCTTGATATTATAGGTCCAATCAATCCGCCATCCTCACAACAGCATAATTTTATCATAACAGCCACTGATTACTTCACCAGGTGGTCTGAAGTTGCCGCATTAAGAACTGTGAATACCAGTCAGGTAATTGCCTTTTTAAATTCGAATATTATTACTCGTTTTGGTATCCCTGACTGTTTAGTATTCAATAACGCTTCTTATTTTTTGTCTCTTGAGATGAGCGAATTATCTCTAGAAAAAGGAATTAAATTGAAGTATTTTTCCAACTATTACCCTCAGGGAAATGGATTGGCAGAATCAACAAATAAAAATATGATTAAAATAATCAAGAGAACGGTATCTGAAAATCACAAAAAATGACATAATGCACTGTTAAACGCAATCTGGGTTGATAGGGTAATACCAAAAACTGTTGTAGGTAACTCTCCCTTCTTTCTTTTCTATGGAAGAGAAGCAATTATGCCACCACATATTTTTCTTCCCTCACTACAACTATCACAGAAAATACAAGAAGAAGACTATCCCCCTTTGGAGAACCAAATTAACGCTTTAATGAAACTAGAAGAGGTAAGGGCTCAAGCTAAACGTAAGTTAGATTAGCATCAACTAGAGGTCAAAATCTAGTTTGATTCCAACTCTTCCTCTGATAGGGACTTCGAAGTAGGTGACCTTGTTTTAAAGTGGGACAAACCACATGAGGGGAAGGGAGAGCATATGAAGTTTCAGAACTTATGGCTTGGACCATTTTTAATTGCTGAGAAATTGGGTCCCATCTCTTTTCGATTACAGAGTATAGAGGGACAACCAGACACCTATCCGGTGAATGGACAAGCTCTGAAAAGATATTTCGCTTGATGACAACCCTGTGTATACTATGTAAATATTTTTCTTCTGTTTGCTTTTCTTTTACTGTTTTGGTTTTGAGTTTTCCCCTTGCGCTTATCAGTTTTTGTTTCTAGAAATACACATACCTGTATTTTGAACTATTCATACAAAGAAAACAAAATATTCTTTCACTAAATGACTGCTGAAAAGTTGTCTAAACATCAATTATTATATACTTCTGTAATTTACAGCCATGTTGAGCAAAGACTGTTGTTTGAAAGAAGTTAACTGATTTCGATCTTTGAGTGAAGCCTGTCACGATCATCCATTATCTTCTTACGTTGTCCCAGTTCCTTAAGGGAATAAATCAGAAGATGTCTCCCTGCTCCCAAAGGTCGGTTTTGTAAAAAAACCATCTCTGAATCTTAATGAAGGATAGTTAAAAAAATAAAAATAAAAAATCCTCTCAAGGTCTGTAAAAATATGTCTAAAATATCATAATTTTCAGCGTCACCCCGCTCAATTATATATCTTTAAAAACTAAATCATAAAAGAGCTGTGGGAAGTGCTTGTAAACACACCGAGATGCTGAACAAGTCTGCTGGCAGTGGATAAATGCATGCATGATGCCAAGACAACTTCATCGGGGTACTGAACAGGCCCGCTAGCAGCGAAGCAATGTCGGGTATATGAAAATTTCTAAGTATGAAATCTCTTGACAATAAAATGTCATTTATTCTGATCTGGAACTTCTTGGCAGGATACAGATATCAGAGTGGGTTAAATGGAAACCCTGTCAAGGCTATGAATGCTTGCTGGCAGCAGTGGCTCTATCAATAGTATTGGAGATAATATATTTAATATCATGACTCGCTTGTCTTAATACTGTTATCAGTTTTCATCCTTTAAGCACTGCTGGAATATTTGATTAATGATGATGTTTAAACAATTTTCTGGTTGTTTTTGAGTTAGAATTATTCTCATTTTCATAATCTGAATTTGTCCATTTGGCAGAGATAACTGCTTCTACCAGTGTGTCCCTATTGTTGGCAGCCATTTTTCATTTTTATCCTATCCTTATAAGCTGCCTACACAAGTGTTTTGGAACCCTTTATTCTCATCACAATCTTTTGAATAAAACGACATGATCATTTTGCGCATTCGTATACCTGCCTTTTGTTTTCATTTTCACAACTGCAAGCATGAAAACTTTGAGTTCGAAGTCATGTCGATGGCATTAAAATTGTCACTGGATTATTATAAATAATCTTGTTCTATGATCAATACATCTCTAACTCAATGATGGTCACATAGTTGGCAAGACACCAAAACCTTTACTCACTTGGCATTTTTTTGTTGTTAATATGACTTCATTTTATAAGATTGTGATGGTATTTTAGTGATTGTGATTGAGTCCTTGATACAATGGTGGTTTGATGTTCTATTGTATTTCATCAAATTCCTTGGTGTAATGGTTTGTTGAAAATGCATTAACATTGTGATTAGACCCTTGGTGCAATGGTTTCATACTACGCATAATTTTTATGGTCAAATCTTTGGTGCTAAATTCAAAATATTGTTTTGATTTAAATCATGCAAACACTATTTCTGTGAAAATATTCAGGTCGACTTATCATAGTTTTCAATAGTTGTTTGATTGGCATTGCTTTTAACACACACCAATAGTGATTTGAATCACCATAGCGTCGTCGATTGTACATTTCAATATGAATGTTTTGCATGGTTTTGTTTCGTTCCACCACCTTCGCACACTTAAACATTACTGCATGCCTTGTATCTTGGGTTACCTTTGTTGGTCTTGGGGAAACCTGTGAGCTTTTGGTCCTACGTATACCCTGTCTAACCCCCTGTCCGTTTACAATTCTCACTGTGTGCTCTCTCCTATGGCACCTATGGTGCGCATAGAACCTAATGGAATCCAAACGCTCCTGCTATTTGACAATGCTCGTGAAGACCTGGAGAATAGTGGTTGGTTATTTTTTATCCAAACATTTGAGGGTTTCAACCTCGCGGATGCCCAACAGTTTTCCCTCATGTTCGATGGATGTAGGGCTAAGGTTGGGGATATCCAACTCCATCTAAATGAAGAATTCCTCAGTTCATCCACTGGTTTACCAGTTAAAGGGAAGAGGTGGTTTAAGAATTCAAAAGTGGATGAAGTGCCATGGCCACTCATGTTCACATCAAGGAAAATTTTTAGTTGTGATAGAGGTATGTCTGTCACTGCCCTCAAACCCAGGTGGCATGATTTATTAGCCATTGTTAAGAAATTCATGACTTGCGAAGGTTGTTATGGTTTAGTGTTTCTTTACCATCTCCGGCTGCTTATGAATTTTATTGATTTCCCTTTGAATATGCCTCACTACCTCGTATGTAGTCTGTATAAAATGTCGAAACAATTTAAGAGGGAGAAGGATGATAGTAGCCTCTTCCATCACTACTTGATCAAAATCGGTATTATTCATCATTTGAGGCTTACTGGTGACAATTGGCAAGCTTTCCTATCAAGGAATGGCTTTGCCACTCCTAAGTGTGTTCAAGTGGACAAGGTTGTGGTCACTGAAACCCTGGTTGGGCCTGCCGTGCCACCTCCTACCCTTCTACCCCCTGTCAAACCCTCGAACTGCCCCAACATTGACCTACCTGATACCATGGCCGACCTGTGTGCTAAAGACAATACTAAGACCGTCAAGAGGCCTATAAGGAAGAAAGGAAAAGGTGATACTGGTGTCAATAGTAAAGGAAAGAAGAATGCACGATGGATATCTAGATGTGCTCGGAACAAGCCCAAACAAAACATTGACCAGAAGCCTATTGTTTTGAGCGAGGACTCGGATTCTGAGATTGAACATTTCTTGACTGAGGAATACCCTTACTCTCATGGCCTCTATTCTGTGGAACCCTATGACTACATTTCCAACCTACCACCATGCCTCAAGAATGACCCTAGCTTCCCGGGAATTAAGATTGGTAGTGGAACCCCTGGTAATTTGAAAGAACCCTCAACTGTAGTGACTCGACCCAATCAACCACTGTGTACTCAATGCAATTCCTAGCTTGAACGTTACTACATGGATGTTCCTCTGTTGCAATCTAAAATTAAATCATTGGAGAAACAGGTTACTATGTTGTCAAAGGAAAATGATAGGCTACTAGCCAACAAGAAGAAGCAAAAGACCACGGGTTCTATCGTCTTCAGAAATGTTGAGGCAACAACTGCTTTTGTCAACTCAAAGTTATCCTGACCGAATCATTTTCCTACAGCCCAGGTATGTTATTTCAACATCGATTTTTGAATGATTTGGTTTGAATTAGCATAGTCGATTGTGTTTGCCCTGAATTAGTTCTGTTTTGTTTGAATAGATTCAAAAAATGATTCTGTATGTTTGACTTAGCATAGTCGTTTGTGTATGCATTGGATTAGTATCAAAGATTGGTTTGATAAATAGAATATAATCCGTTGATTCAAAAATGATTTCGTTGAATTTTGAATTGTCAAAACAAATTTGTCTGTTTTCAATTGGTAATAAAAAGTTGTTTGATAGATCGCATACATCCTTGTTAACATTCGGTTAATTAAACACGTTTTCATTTGTTTCAAATTGGCATAAAAGATTTGGTTACTTCTAGCGTGTATGATTTTCTTTGCTTTGAATTAGTAATTAAAGGTTTGTTTAATAGGTCGAATGTATTTATGTTATCATTTGGATTTATTTAAAACAATTATGTTTGTAAATATGACCAGCTACAGAATCGTGAGATTCTGTTGCTAGTCATAAAATTTGGATTTTGTTGATTTTACAAATAAAACATTATCTAAACCTGTTTATTCTTGTCCACCTACAAGTATATACGAATTTCAATGGGAAATTGGCCATGCTATGGAAGTTTAGAACATGTTTTTTGTCATATAGTTTTGTTTTAGGTTGTTAGTTTTAGTTACAAATAGAAATTTGGGAGATTGTTCCCATATCTTTTGTAAACAGTTTTTTGATAATTCCCACGGGGATGTTTTACCCTGTGGCCTTTATATACTCATTAATTTTTGTAATGAACCCATCACTGTTGGGAGAACAAAGATTATGGATTTATGATGATATAAACTTGAATGGAAGTGGATCTTTTGTAACATCTTTAGCTTTTAATTTATCATACTTTCGTTCAAGTTTTGTGCATTTTAATTTGTGACCAAGTTATTGACTACTTTAGATATCAAGAATTGTTACAGGTTGATGCGTTATAACTTAAATTATGTTCACATCTGATGTATCTCATTTTTCATACAACAATTACTTTGTTTCAATTTAATGAATAAAAGGTTTATCTTCTTCATTAAATGAACTGTTTTGTACAATTTTTCGCACAGGGATTTATCTAAATGTGATGATTTGTAAACTTTAAGATTGTTGTTGTTTTATGTCTTGTTTGTTCTGTCATCTGTATTCAAAGAGCACTGCTGCTTCCTGTTTACAAGAAGCTGGTGGAAAATTTGGTGCAGGTTTCCTCCCATCAAACAGCTAAATCAACTACTATGCACAGGACAAATAGGAAGTGTTACTTCAGGTCAGTTTGTTATTTGTTATTTAATAGTTAATAAATTCAAGAATTCTCAATACTTTAGATAGATATATAGTTCATTTTTATAGTTAGGATTATTATTTTAATTGCTCAGCTTAGATAGTTTTTATTTGATTTCTTTCTCTTAAAAATTATAAAAAAAAAAATAGGTTCGCTGTCATTTTACAAATGATTTTGCAAGTTTTAATTAAAATTTGTATTCTATAGATACTGTACATATATAATTGAGATTTAATTGTATTAATAGCTGAACATTTAATAAGTAAAATTATTGCTTTATAATATTAATAAGTAAGTTGTATATATATATTTCAGATTTGTATATAGTTTGTTGTAGTTGCTTTTTCCACTTAGATTAGTTTCTTTAGTTTAGTTTTTCTTTTGATTTCTTAGGACTTAGATCAACCAACGGAGTTGCTAAACCCGCCAGGGTGGATTATTCCAAACGGCTTGGGTTCTTTAGACAACCCCGGACCGGATCCACTCCTCCAGTTGACGAGCGTTCAATTTTGCCCGTCAACACGGCGTTAGGCCATTAGTTGTAATTATACCTCCTAGTCTCCTATATATAACAAGGAGACATTTTAATTTTTGAATCATCTTGTACTTGAACATTTAAGTGGGGTAAAATAAGGTTTCCCCCTCGAAGAGG